>CABHPQ010001831.1:0-69965 GCA_902168405.1 Peromyscus aztecus
ACTTAGTTGTAAGACACTGAGGCGAGAAAGGTATGGTCCCTAACCTTCTAAAGTCCAGGCACTAATGGAAGAGGTAGGAAAGCAAATTTGTCTTAAGTACATTTGGGGTGAGTGGGGTATGAACATAAACTCCATGGGAGGACTGGGGGAATTATGGAAGCCATTCTAGCTAACCCAGGCCAAGTTAGTATCTGAAAGGGTTTTTCTCCTGGGTTCTAGAATTAAGAACCTGAGACTAGATAGCTCATGGGCCCAGGGGAAAAACCTACCACTATTATTCTGCTAGAGGAACTAGCAATAAAATGGCTCCGGTGCCATTGCTATACACATAGATATGAGCATCCCTCAGCCATCAGAGAACAGAGAAATCCACAACTGGACAGTGTGCAGAGAGTAGGAGCACTCAGCCCTAAACGGGACGACTTTATCTAACTCCTCCCCTCGAAGCTCAGAAATCTACGCAGAAGAGGCAGAAAAAGCCAGAGGTGGTGGGCGACTCCAAGGAAACGGCCTCTTCCGGACACAACAGGACTGGTGTGCACAGGAAGGTACAGAGGCTGTGACGGCATGTACATACAAGACCTGCACAAGCTCAAGCTCCATGAGAGCCCTGCGCTGAGAAGGGGAAGTGAACACAAAGTGCCACCCCAACCGAAAAGCTACTTGCAACTGATACCTGCTGGGAAGGGAACATCTGTTTCCCCAGTGTCACTGGGTATAGGAACCGCACTCTGGAGCACGCCCAGGCCCAGGAGCAGTGTGCCTTCTGTTTGCGATTTCTTGTCTTATTTTCTTTTTCATTTTGATTACCTCTTTTGAGTGTGGTTATTTCTCGGTGGTTTGTTTGTTTGGAAAGAGAGTGAGAACATCATGAGGTTGGGTGGGGAGGGAGATGGGAAGGCTCTGAGAGGATTGGAAGAGTGGAAAGAAATTGATCAAAATAAATTTATTTTTAAAGATACTGCTTGGTGAAAACAAGTGGCTGCCACCAGGCAATGCAAGAGAAACTGGGAGAAACTGAGCACTGGGAAGGGTTGGTAACATCTACAAAGCAAGACACCTTGAGTGTCTCAGCTGAAGTGTGCATTGCTTCAGGCCTGAGCTTTTTATTATTATTGCATTTATTCGTGTGTGAGTGTGTGTGTGTGTGTGTGTGTGTGTGTGTGTGTGTGTGTGTATTCTAACATATGCAAGCACTGTGGTGCACGTACATGTGTGCAAGTCAGGACAACTGGCAAGAATCATGTCTCTTTTTCTACCATGTAGCAAGTTTTGGGGGCCGAGCACAAGCCATGAGGGTTGGAAAGAAGTTCCTTTACCTGCTGAGACTTCTTGCTGGCCCAAGTATTCACACAAATCACATCCCAAAAACAAGACCAAATCATACAGTTTCCCCAGGCTCTTTCACGATTTTTTCAGTCTTGGTTCTTTGGTTTAATTTATAAAAAAGGGCCCTTTACTTACAGATATTAGTTTTTAAACATCCACCTAAATAGTATAAATGAGACCACCCAGAAAAACAGGCTTCTAATTCTTTCTATAATGACTCCTAGTAATGTAGATGAGAAAAGCTATGCTTTTTTCTTCATAGTCAACCAGTGCCTCAAAGCATATTATAAATGCTTTGGGCTGGGGAGGGGTGGGGGTGGGGTTCAGCTGGATGGGAAGGGCTGGGAATGGGCTGGACTGGACTGGATGGTGCTGGGCTGGGCTGGGTCTACCAAAGGGGGAAAGGAGGAAGGGGTGGATGATAAATGTTAAACCGTGGTTTTTATTACCAGGTAAGTAAGAAAATGAGATAAAAGTGAAGTGACTGGGTCAGGAAAACAGTTCCTAACTGGTCTAACTTTCCTGTTAATCCAAAGGCCTCCATGAGGTGTGGTTTCTCTGCTTCCTTCCTTTCCTTTTCCTCCTTTGATTTCTGAAAGTCTTCATGGTCCACGCTGAGAAGCATCCCTGTGCCCTGCTCAGCTGCCAAGATTTTGAAATCTGCTTCCTACTTCATGCTGCACATACCTTGTTGACTCTGAATGGACATTCTCTTGTTTCTGATTCAGGAAATTTCTTCATCCACTTTCCAACAAAGTAGGCAGCATTAACCACAAGGATTTTGGTCTGGTCACTTATACTGTTCTCTGATAAAATGTTCTCAAAGTGGCCTGCAAACGATCATAGAAAACCACACATCGCAGTCATTCATCTGAATTGCCTGCTGCTGCGTGAATGCTCACTCCACGGGCACTCATCACTCATTAGCGTCACACCTGGAAGGACTGGTCGCCAAGACTGTCTAATTTGGGGCCTCTTTTTTGTCCTCCTGACCTGCCTGACCAGACAACTCAGAGAGATCTAGGATTGGAAGTAAACCCTTTCTGACTCAGTCTGTACTCCTGAGCAAAACTAAGTAAACATGTGCCTTACACCTGGTCATACTCATCATTTCCACACATATTACCTCACTGTTTTCGATTTACAATTGAGGAAACAGGTTGAGAATGGTTAATGGGCAGCCCGACTGTGCTCATCAGAGAAGTACATCTTCGCCCTACAATTCTATACTCCTTTCCACAGTTCACTCCTTGTAGGCTGCTGATGGACTCAAGGTCAGCTGGAAGATCCACAAATGTGATCACAGCTATAATTACCCCAGACCTTAAATCCTCAACAGCCCACAGAACACAACCATGAAACCTCCTTAATAAAAACATTCCTCTAGTGTTTTTGCAAAGAGCTGTCATGTACCTAATCTCTAATTTTCATGTAATGCTGGGGATGCTGTGAATGTGTTGCTCTGATTGATTGATAAATAACATGCTGATTGGCCAGTAGCCAGGCAGGAAGTATAGGTGGGACAAGCAGAGATGAGAATTCTGGGAACAGGTAGGCTGAGTCAGGAGTTGCCAGCCAGACACAGAGTAAGCGAGATGTAAAAGTACCGGTAAGCCACAAGCCACGTGGCAACTTATAGATTAATAGAAATGGGTTAATTTAAGATGTAAGAGCTAGTCAATAGTTAGCCTGAGCTAATGGCTGAGCAATTTTAATTAATATGAGCTTCTGAGTGATTATTTTATAAGTGGGATGCAGAACTGCAGGGGTCCGAGTGGGACTGGAGAAAACTCCAGCTACAATGTAATGCCCAGTGTGCGTTTTCATGGGCCATGCACAGGGTCAGTATTCTTCCATCACTGCCTTAAGATGCTAACCTAGTGAATCTTTAAGATGGGCCTGCATTTCATTCCTGCACTGGCCCTACTGTTGCCACTTCTGTTGGCATGTGATAGTTTTATCCAGCCCTGAAGAGCTAAGAAGTCCAGGTGCCCACAGTGCCAGAGCTTCAGCTGAAACCTTACTTCTGTCTCCAAATTCAGAATTCTCCCTAAGCCCCACCCTCTCCAGTCAGAAACCTTAAACTTATTGAGATGCCAAGATAAAAAGCTCTTTGAGAGAAAACTGAGAAAGTTTATAACAAAACTACAACAGCAACTTTGAGCAGAAACTTCTTTTTGCTTATAATGTTCAAAATTATGCTAAGCCTGGTGCTATTTATATCAGCTTTCTCTTTCCATGTGTCACCAAAGAAATTTTATTTCAGTAACATATGTATAGGTATATAGACACACTATATATATATATATATATGTATGTGTGTATATATATATCCACATGCATACGTGTCTACAACTACCATGTATTATATATATACATGATGTACTTGGAGACCTCACAACAACCACGTATAAATTTAATTAAGTAACATATGCTACATTTGACAATTCAGTACATTGAAGCTCCATATCTAAATATGTTGATGATCCACATGTGGTACATGGATTGGAATCTAGGTTCTAAATGGCTCTGAAGTTCCTGTTCTTTCCATGTTGTTAGAGGTGGACATCATTCATGAGGAAGTATTCAGATAGGATGCCATCCTGGATGAGCTCTGTTCATTCTCAAAAGAAGTATATCTCCTCACCCCAGCAGCACATCCCTCCACAGCCATCAGTGACTGCCAGTCCTTTATAATTACTTTCTATTTCCCAACAGGCTCCCCCTGTACAAACACTATAAACACATCTCTAGGAAAGAAGAGCTAGTCACTGATTGCAATCCAAATCATCTTAGTTCCAATTCTTTCTTGGCAAGAAAGACAACTCACAGGGACTTTTAATGGGGGAGGTGAAGTAAGGGCAGAGGCAGAGAAGGCTCTGTGGGAAGCAGGAGTGGACCTGAACACAGAGTAGTCTGAGAGATTGTGAGCCTGGGGACAAACTTCCACTATGATTGCTAGGTTTGGCTTTGTTCTATATTTACTTTTTGTCTTTTTTCAGTTTTGATAAAGCTGTAAATATTTTTAGTTGGAAGTAGATTCAAGGAGCATCTTTCCATTTCCAGACTTTAAAACCTGGCTTTGTGATTTGCCAAAAGCCATAGCAGAAAAGGAACAGCTGGGTCCCTACTAGGGCATGTGGCAGCTTGTCGGAGAGCAAGCAAAGCATGCTAAAACAAAGCACACAATTGGCCAAGTAATGAGTTGATACAAGAAATGCCCAGAAACTTAAGTTGTTGACATGGCTTGATGGGCAAAGAATTTAGCTTGTGTACTAAAAATACCCGAGGAAGAGTCCAGATGTTCAGTACTTTTAGGCTTGGAGCAAGGATTCTTAAGCAGGGAGGCCTCTACTCTTTATAGAAGGACATTAAAGGCACTTGCCATCTGTGAGTTCCTTGAGAGAGCTGTTAATTTGACCTTTTGTTTCTTCCAGTTTCTCTTTGAAGTCGACAGTTTCCAATTCTTTTGCATATGGTCTTTTTGTAGAACTGATAAATTCCTGAAAAACATCCAATTCACAAAATCACAAAGCTCTTAGCATCTGTAAATGGAACTCATGCAGTATTACATGGTGCTAAGAAATGGATTCCTATTACTATGCATACATTTTCAAAAACTGGTCACACTATACGAAGCCTTGTGTAGAAATAAGCATTTTCTTTGTATTAGGTGTTTTATTTCAATTATAAGACATGTCAATTATTAAAATTATCAATTGGTTACAGCTCTGCCAAAAACAAAAGAAACACTATATTAAAAACATATAATTATAGTATAAATCCCAATTTTTTCAAAATATTTACTTATATTATTACATACATAATATAAGTATATAGCTGTGGTTTTGATCTAAAATATGTCTCAGACGCTTACAGTTTGAAGTCTTAGTTCTCAGTTTGTGGCACTATTTTGAGACTTTCTATGAACTTTGGGAAATAGGACCTGACTGGAGGACAAAGGTCACTAGAGTCCTTGGAGATAACACATCACTGCCCCTTCCTGTCGCTCTCTACTTCCTGGTCCTTCGTGATGTGAACAGCTCTCTTCTGCCACACACTCCTACTAACGAACTATCTGCCCAATTGAATGGGAACAAGCAGCATGGACTTCTGAAACTTAGAGCCTAAGCAAGTCTTTCTTCCACTAAGTTGTTTCTAGAAGGTATGTTATCCCAGCAACAAGAACAAATAATGAACACAACAACTATACATACATATGTGTCAAAATATAGAAACAGGCCGGGCAGTGGTGCACACCTTTAATCCCGGCACTCGGGAGGCAGAGCCAGGCAGATCTCTGTGAGTTCGAGGCCAGCCTGGTCTACAGAGTGAGATCCAGGACAGGCACCAAAATTACACAGAGAAACTCTGTCTTGAAAAAGTAAAAAAAAAAAAAAGAAAAAAAAACTGAAACAGAAATGAAAACAGTGAGCAGAAAACTCTTATCATCACTAAAATAAATGAATATTCTTTAGAGTCCTGACACTCAAATGATCAGGAGTCAAGCATCACCTAAGATCTTGTTAGAATGAACTCTCAGGCCCCTAGACATACTGACTGCATTTTAACAAGATTTCCAGGAGTTTCATCTGCACACTGAAGTGTGAAACCTAGGGCTGTAAAGAACATAGCAGTGTGTCTAACTCTAACTCATGTTTAAAATGCAAAGTCAACCCATACTGATCTCGATGCAAGAGATCGGAGGCTGTGAACTCAGGCTTTCAAGGGATGCTTGAGTGGTTCAAGTTCAGGTGGTGCTCCCGGGCACAGCTGTTTGCTCTGTTAACTGGTACCTTTGCAGGTGCTACATAGTAAGAGAAGTGAGGGAAAACAGAAAGAGAAGAGAAGGGGAAGGGGAGAGAAGGGGGGGAGGAGAAGGAGGAAGGAGGAAGAGGGAAAGGAAAGGAGTCAGGGAAAAGAGGAAATTAAAAGGAAGGGAAGGGAAAGGGGGAGAGAAAAAGGGAAACGAAAAGTTTGGTAGAAACAGTTCTAAATGTGGAACGGAAGTGCAATCGAGCTAGCAAACTTGAATGCCATGTCACTCTGTCCTTGAATACCTGAGACCATCAGAGACACTGCCAGTGAAAAGCCTGCACTGTCACTGCCATGACAGAAATCTTTAAGCATCACTTAGGAAGCTCTCAACATTTCCATGCCCAGCGGAAACTCACATCTTAATTTCCTTTAATTTCCCAGGTGACAGCTGGAACAAAAATAGTTGTGCATTTGTCTTCAAGTCACAAGGGTAAAGTCACAACAATAGCTACTAACTTAGTTCACAAAGATCTCTCACAAAAACAAATACAGAATGCACAACACTGTCACGCCATGGTGGGACATTTGGCTTGGCAACCTAGAGCTTGAAATTGTGACCACAGAGACAGGAGCTGAGTCAGCTCTACATTACCAAACAAAGGAATGTTCTGGAACCAAGAATGTTGGCTATGTGTTAAGACAGAGATCTGAAAAATATTATGCCACACTCTGGGTCTAACAGGAGAGGACCATAGTGCTTCAAGAAATGACTTGGTTCAAATGGCTACAGCAGCTTTGTACAAATGTCCTGACTAGTCTAGGAAAACAACACTGACTCACATCTGATGAAAACTGGTCATTTGTTGTGGTTATTTTCTTTCTTACTGATTCTAAAGATATCTGGACTGTTAAAAAGACTGAGTTGGGGAGTTTAAGACAACCTCAGGCCACATGCCCCACTGTTTAAGGAGAGAGTTTGTTGCAAGTCATTCTGAGTCCCTTATGGAGATCCATTTTCCAGATAGCTGGCCCTTCCATTATCCCTTCTCTCCAAAGGAACTGAGGGTGGGGGAGGATTTGTTAAAGTACGTAGAGAAAGGAGACACACTTCTGTGTATTCCGAGCCAGATGTGACTCTGTTTCATCCCCCAACATCCAACATCTGCAGTGGAGCTGCTTCCCTTTGACAACATGAAAGGAACTGCCCTGGAACAAGCTGTGGGCCTCAGGGTGAATGCCCCTTCTGGGACAGAGTACACGCAAGCTGTTAGAAACAACTTACCGTAGAAGGGTTCAGAGATTTGTCTATGTAGAGTCGCTTGATGAGTTTCAAAGAGTAAAATGAACTGAGCTTATTAACATCAGAAGTGACTGTTTGAAACCCAAAGGGTACATCTTTGACATTCTCAAAATGAAGGACCTGTTAAAAGAAAAACAAACATTCCATTATCCAAAAACTAAAATAAAGCATTGTTCCGGGGGTTGAGGAGATAAAGTGCTTGTCCTGCAAGTGTGAGGACCTGAAAAAAAAGGAAGAAAGAAAAAAAGAAAATCCAGGCATCGGCAGCTCCTCGGTAAGAGACAAGGCATGAAGAGCACCTCCGGTCTATACTAGGATTTGGTCTGGATCAGTCTTTTTCAGGTCTTGTGCAGGGGACCAGAGCTGCTGGGAATTCCCAAGTGCTCTGACCATGTCAAGTCCAGAAGTTTGCATTTCCCAGACCTTCTCCACATCCCCCATGTCTCACATTCTTTCTGCCTCCATTTCCACATTCCCTGAGCCTTTGTGTTGTGAGGGGAAGAGAGGTCAAAGAAGACCTTGGCACTGAGCACTCAGTCTTTTATTTCAGAACTTTTAACAGTTCTGCATCTCAGCCTTGCCTGCTGCCCATTGCACAAAGGGCTTCTCCAGACGTGAGAGAACACACAGTCACTGGCATACTCCCCATGCCTCAGTGGATGCCTTGCAGCACTGACTGAACTAAGTAGATTATTAGACAAAAAAAAAAAAAAAAAAAAAAGACATGAAGCTTAGAAAAGGCCATGTTGAAGGGAATTGAAGGGAGTTACAAAGGGTAAATGGGACTGAATATGATCATGTTTCATTGTACAAGTATATTGAAGTTCTCAAGAATCAAGAAAAATTAATATTTAAAAAAACCAGATGTGCTGGTAAAAACATGTCACATGCACTGAAATATCTTTCCTGTGGGTGGGGGTGGACCCCCCACCACCGCAGCTCCTGCAGCCCTTCTGGAAAAAGATGAGAAGGGAGGAGTGGGAGCTGGTTCACAGCCTGTGGAGATGAGTTCACGTGGAAAATCCAGCTCCTCTCCCCAGGAGTGAAGCAGCCTCTCTTGCCTCCCTCGGTTTCTCATCCTGACCTAGGCAACATTTATGAGTCATCATTCTATGGATCCTGGTGATTTTACATACCGATGAGTTTGTGAAAAGAAAGGTTTTTTTTTTAATTACATCAATCTGCATGAGGAAAATAACAGAATGGAATTGGAAGTACACCTACTGTCTAAGAGCATGTGAGGTCTCAAGACGAAATCAGCTCATTTGAAGGTCCAAGAACTTTACAAAGCTAATCAAGCACAGTCCCAAAGAAATTCTGAAACATCTATACACATATGTATATGTTCGCAGGGGAAAAGTTGCTTTCATCCATGCCTCTCAGATAACCAAGGCCCCAGGGTTCTGAAACATATGTGCATGCTACTTATTTTATCTATTCCAGTTTGAAGATAGATTATTTAAACTGTTACTTCTGGGATTGGAAATACTCTAGGGTAGAATGCGATTGAGTTTGCATCTTAATGTTAAGTTTGATATTCTAAGTGAATTGTGTGTTGAGGGGCAGTGCTTGTTCTCTGAATGTAGGTCAGGGGGCAGGGGATAACTTTCCCTCATTTACTCAGCGTGTGTGCAATGGAGTATTATCAGTCATTGACTGATCTTCATACATGTCAGGTGAGGGATGTCATGTGACATGCTGACAGCCACTGAGGAATGGAACACCTGTCAGATCCCCACACTCTTCATCCTAACCTGGTACCTATTCTAAATATAGAACATGCTACTCAAAACGAGTGTTCACATTCAGGATAAATTAAAAGAGCCCTGGGGATGGTATAGCTCTCAGTCCTGAATAGTTCCAGCTACACCGTTTTTATTTTAGGCCTGTGCTATGAATTCCAGTAACTATCCCCCTTCAGAACCGTTCAAACCCAAAACAAACCTTGGGCAGCTTACCTGTCCAATTTCATTGGCTGTGTCACCTTTGGCACCTACTTGAGCGAGTGACAGGGAGGTGGAGAGACATATTGGAGAGAAGAGGATGTTTCCCGCTGGCTCCCTTTCACATAGCTGTTTGAACAAGTCAACAGCAAAAGCCGAATTTGCCAGTCTCAGGGCATCCATGGCGGGCCTGGAACCAAGCACAAAACTCAATTTCCCATGCAAAGTGTGTTCCCAGCCACATCCTGCCAACAGCAGTAAGGACGCTGCTTCAGGGAGGCAGTGATCTTGGGCAGGAGGCAAGGAGAAACTTGTGGTAACTTCCGAAAGGAAAGCAGACAAGAAAGCTCTGGGCAAGTGTCTTGAGGCACAAGTTGTATTCTGTGAGTGCGGTTCACCACAATATCCTCACATTCTGCTTAGCCACTATGAGCAGCACCAGGGGCCCAGCCATGGTGCCACTTCCTCAGCAGGTGACCAGAGCAACTGCCAGCATTAGTAAAACTCAGTGCGCTTTATAATCACATATTTTAATTACTATTTTTGGTTGAATTGGACAAAATAATTATTTGTATATCAAAAAGTAATTGTAGCAGTTTGTGTTGTTCTATTTATTATTTATTAATTGTATAATTTAATTTTGTCCTCAGAAAAGATACACTGAATTCCTAAATCTTTTTTTTTTTTTTTTTGGTTTTTCGAGACAGGGTTTCTCTGTGTAGCTTTGTGCTTTTCCTGGATCTCACTCTGTAGACCAGGCTGGCCTTGAACTCACAGAGGTCTGCCTGCCTCTGCCTCCCAAGTGCTGGGATTAAAGGCATGTGCCACTACTGCCTGGCAAATTCCTAATTCTTAATACCTATGAATTTAACGTTGTTTGGAAGCATGGTCTCTGCTGTTTTCATTAGTTAAAATGGGGTCATAGTGGAGTTAGGTGGGAGTTAATCCAATGTGACAAGTGTCTTTCTAAGAACAGAAAAGAAAATACAGATACAGATATACAGAAAGGAAAGTTAACCTATATGCATACAGACAGAGCAAACCAATTTGTATCTTGGGCAGGATGTGTATGCCGGGGTCAGAGAGACAGTTTTAGTACTCAAGGTCAAAGGCTTCCTTAGCCAGGACCTATAAATGTGTCAGAACCAAGTACATGGGCAGGATTTAAATTTTCATCTTGGACCTAAACAGAAATTCCAAACTCAAAGACAAGAATAAAATCAAAAAGTAGATTCCTGGTCTTCAGATAAGTGTTCAGAATTCTCTTTATGAGTCTGCATCTAGAATGAACTCAAACAGATGATAATATTCCTGAGAATCTGAAAAGCACATTTATTAGCAAAAGAAAGCCAAAGCTGAACCCACTGGTGACCACTAGCTACACCCCTTTACCTCCCCACCTCCTGCACTGGCAACTGCCAGCCACAGCCCCCCCCCACACACACACACACACCGCCCTGGTGACCACCAGCCATGTTCCCTGAAATACGCACATACACACACATACACACACACACACACACACACACACACACACTACACTGATGACCGCCAGCCACACTCCCTGACCTCCTCCTGCTGATGCCCCTGATGAGTATGGCAGGTGCATTCAGGCTGGTGTGCCTATTACAAATCAATCACAAGGCACCCAAAACTTATGATGGCCATTTATGCTTTTTTAAAGGCATTAATCCTATCCCTCCTCTCAGGTATGATCATAACATCATTAGCCCTGCATAAAGGCTGACTAGTGTGAAGTGCATAGAAATCAGCAGCGTCTCCTGGTGTGTGTGTCTGTGGAGGGCTTTGAGCAGTCTGCCCACCACAGGGGAACATAGAAGAGACTCCTCACTCCAGGCTTAGGAACAATTCTGAGTTCATCACAACCACAATTCAACATGAGTGTGAATGAGTGTGAAATGATGAAGTATTTCCTCACCAAATAGAGAGACCTAAACTCAGATCATTGCAAACTTTCCAACACTTCATCTAGGAAGTGTAAGGAAATGTTCACTCTGCCATTCATTAGTTACAGCATGCTGAGATACATTTAGCCTAAATGACTCTGCACAGATTCACTCAACTTTTAATAAGGCTAATTACAAAGTATATTAGTGTTGAATTGCAATGTGAGACTTGGATCCAGGTTTTGGTTGGAAACTATAAATGGATGCACACTTGACAGGCGGTGTGTTTTCTATCAGCCAGACCTTCCCTTCCACAGAGAACCTTCTTCTGCAGGGTGGCCTCAGCACTTGGAGTCCACATCCGCCTGTTTTCCTGACAGCTGGCTCCTTTATCAGAAAATTCTTCTTTGCTGTGAAGAAAGGTAGCAGCCCTTGTTGTGTGCGGTCTCAATAGCACAATTGTCTGATACAGCCCAAAGGTATCAAATGTAAGGTCTGCATATACATGGAAAGTGTTGTAGTGGTGTGGTGGGTCATCCTCGCTGTGAACTAATGTAATTCAGAATCATGTTGAAGCAAATCTCTGAGCATGCTTGTGAGGTAGTTTCGAGATTAGTTAAGGTAGAGGACTACCGTAACTATGGGAGGCATTATTCTAGGGACCAGGGTCCCAGACTCAGTGAAAACGGGAAAGCAAGTTGGGCATAATCATCAGTCACGTTGTTCCCTGACTATGGATGCACAGTGTGACCAGGCCCACCCTCCCCCCCCCCCCCCCCCCCCCCCCCCTGCTGATGTCACCCCTGTCCTGAGGGGCTGTACCTTCTGCAACTGGAAGACAGAGGAAACACATCCTTCCTTAAGTTGTCAGCCTGGAGTGTTTTGTCACAACAAGAAGACAAGTGGCAAGCAGCCACCAATTAAGAAATCAACCAGTTATCAAATGGAAAACCACATCAGTAGTTCTGTGATTTGACCCAAGTGACCTAAAAACATTGTAAAGCTGCTGTGTCTGAGGCAACTTGAGAGAAGACTTAGAGTACAGCCAACTGGCACCTTCCTATGTTGTAAGACCACGAATTTAAGGAAATCTCAGACATGTGGACCGTAACATTCACAAAAACAGTGCGAGGTTCCTACATAGGCCATTTTGCACAAGCAAATTCTATTTTAAAACCTGTAAATGCCACATCCAATGTGAGTAAGCCCATACAATAAGTTTACATGTCTAAACACTTGCACTCAAATGCTAAAATCAGTTCAGTTGTTTCCATTTTATTATCACCTTTGTACAAGATTGTCTTCTTTCATTTTCATGAAAACCTAAGAATCTTATTTTTTTAAGATATTATTCAGGCTAGAAAGATGGCTCAGCCATTAAAGGCCAGGCTCACAACCAAAGTATTAAAAGATATTATTCTATTTTATTCTAACACAGAAAAAACTGAGCCTTACAAACCCATGTGGGAGAAACTTTCATCTTGACAGAAGGAAAGTCAGATGACTCCTCAAGCAGCAATACAAATGCAGTTTTCAAGAATTTATAGGGGATGGACCCCCTAACTGGTCACATGACAGCAACCTGGTCAGCCCTGAAATCATAAACACACAAGCCACACTGAGGACTCGGCAGGTGGTACTTATATGTTCATGTGTTTATAAACACATGTGACAATAATAATCAAAGAAAAAGACTGCGAGTGTGAGAGAAAGTAGGAGGGGTAGGAGGGCTTGGACAGGGGAAAGGGAGAGAGGGATATGACCATATTTTAATCAATTTTTTAATTATTAAGAAAACGGAGAATTAAAAGCCAAGAGACTTTCTCCTGCAGTTCTTTGCTGAGGTATTGTATAATCATAAACCTTTAACGTGGGACAAGATCTTGCAGCAGGATCTAGCCTGGCCCCACCTCTTCATTTTGCAAATGAGTGAAGTGGAGGAAGATGTAGTGATTCTCCCAGGCCACCCACGCAGGGAGTGAGAGTAGCCAGGCCAAAGCTAGAATTCATTTCTCTGGATCCCAGCCCAGCCCCTCTCCAATACACCTCCTCACCTTCTTTCTTCATAATTGGGTTTTGCTGACATTTGTTTTTTCTGAAGCTTCTCAAATTCCAAAAATCCTGTATCCTAAATGATCCACTTCAAAGGTACCAAGATTCCCTCTGTGTGTAGGAGTGATATTGTTTTTGTTTGGGTTTTGTGGTTGTTTGTTCAGTTGGCTGGCTTTCATGACACAGAACTTTTCCCCTAAGATTTTCCTACTTGAAGGAGTTCTGGTTTTTTCTGCCTCTGATGTTTCAAGCTGTCAATGTTTCGATTCTTTCATCCTATAAGGTATGAGCACCTAATGAAAGCCAGGCAGAAGGAGTCATTAAGAATCTCACTGGGGAGCTGGGCGGTGGTGGCGCACACCTTTAATCCCAGCACTGGGGAGGCAGAGCCAGGCGGATCTCTGGGAGTTTGAGGCCAGCCCCGGCTCTACAGAGCGAGATCCAGGACAGGCACCAAAACAACACAGAGAAACCCTGTCTTGAAAAACCAAAAAAAAAAAAAAAAAAATCCCAGTGGGGGCTTTGTGATGGCTCAGTGGTTAAGAATCCTGGCTGCTCTTCTACAGAAACAGGGTTTGACTCCCAGCACCCATATGGTGACTCACAAACATCTGTAATTCCAGTTCCAGGGGATCTAATGGCCTCTGTGGCATTCATGTGGCACACAGACATACACACAGCCAAAACACCCATACACATAAAATAAAAAGAAATAAATCAAAACAATTGGGGAAAAAAAGGATCCCAAGGTGCACACATCCTAGCTTCTGCCTCCACCAAGCTATCAGCTAGTGGCATGTGTGATGATAGAGTGTACTAGTTACCATGGCAACCCTCAGCAACACCTCACCCCTAGTGGAAATCTCAGTGACACTTCCTGAGAGACGCTGACATCTGAGTCATTCTAAAAGGATAAGAAGGACTTAATCAGACAGAAGTGGAGGCCAGAGAGCATCGAAACAAATGAGCGGAACCACGCTTACTGCGGGTGTGAGCGGAAGGTTTAGGATGCAGTAAAGAATTATGCTAGTCTAGCATCATGTGACAGTAGATGCTTTTTTAAGGTCCGTGACCTGACTAGCCCTGGAAGCTGGCTAGGTTTCCAGGACCAGGCCTGAGGTCCCTCCTGTTGAGTGGGCCTTAGGTCCAATCAGGCAGCTGCTGGTTGTCACTGCCACATGAGTGCCACTGACTGCACCTTTTACACACCTTGCCATGCTGGTAACTGTCACGGTTCAGAGGTGTTAGAGCTGGGAGGACTTTTTAACAGCTCCCCTCCCTTGGCAGCTTGCATAGTATTTTCTGGAGCCATGGAAGCCAGACCACAGGAAAGACGCTGTCAGGTCAGATCCAGCTGGAGTTTCTGAGTCCTGTGTCTTAAGTGTGTAGTGCCTTCAGCAACAGGGATCCATCCTCAACCCTCCTAGGCAAAAAAGGGCTAAACCAATTATCCATATTGTTCTGGGAGTTGCTTGGACTACAATGACCAACACTTTGAAAGGTTTCTTGTGTCCGGTACTGGACTTTTTATTCTTTTTGTTAGTTTATGGTTCTTCTGGAGAGCATTGTCAGCCCACATGGTTTAACTTCTTTTAAGATAGATGATTCATACATAGATAGATAGATAGATAGATAGATAGATAGATAGATAGATAGATAGTAGATAAATAGATGGATAGATGATAGATAGATAGATAGATAGATAGATGTAAATATACACATACACTTATATGTATTGTATATGATTTTAAGTAAATATAAAATAATATAATTCCTTGCGTCCTATCAAATAACCTTGCTGTTTTTTGCTCCTTGTCCCTCTTCTTCTTCTATATTAACCTTCCTCTCTCCTCCCCAGCTGGAGCCTCCTCCTCATTATTCCCCTCATCAAAAACTTCTCTTACAGCAAATGGAGGAGACCACAACTGGATATAATGTAGAGGTCAATAGATCATGAAGATCCTAGCCCCAACAGACATCACAGCTCCTGCATCTATGACTCAGGGAACATTTGGGGGGAAGGAATGGAAAGATTGCAAGATCCAAACTACCAGGAAGTCTATTGTGAAACAGTCTTTCTTAGAAATGGCTGCATAAACAGGACCAGAACAATGATAGTATCAATGGACACATTAATGTGGAGGAGAAAGCTTGAGGGGTCCACGCCTAGACAAAGAACTAAAAGCAACTATTGACTGACGGGAGAAGGAGAATTAGCTCCTCCCAGGCATGAGCCCCTTTATTGGTTGTCCAGTGCAGAATGGTCAGAAGTGAAACCATACACAAAATAACAAAATAGACTCAGCAGGTTCTACTTAAATATATCTGTATACACACACATGTGGTGTGCGTGTGTGTGTGTGTGTGTGTGTGTGTGTGTGTGTGTGTGTGTGTGAGAGAGAGAGAGAGAGAGAGAGAGAGAGAGCAAATACAATCAAAGAAATAGAGGCTATCAACTTGGTGGGGGGATTTAAGGGAGAGTAACTAGGAGGGGCTGGAGGGAGGAAATGATGTAATTCTATTTCATTTTAAAATAAATGAATGGAGCCATATGCACTAGGATGAGGGAGGAGAGCTCACTTCTCTGGAATCACAGGTTATGATGCCCCTTATGTAAAGATTTCCCACGTATGTACAGCATCCGAGCCAGTGATCCTCAAGTGTTCTCATCTTTAGGCTGTCTGGAGAGGTAAAGCTCCCTGTGGGAAGGTGATTGGTTATGCACCCAGCTTTGCCCGAGACAGTCCTGGTTTGTGGCTGTTGTCCTACATGCTCACAGTTAAATGACACAGGTCCATCCTATCTGCAGACGTCTGCCACACCCATTTGATACACAGACATGTGAACTCACACACACACACACAGGAGAGAGAGAGAGAGAGAGAGAGAGAGAGAGAGAGAGAGAGAGAGAGAGAGAACTATGTGCACAGTTTTTCTGCCAGGCCTGTTAGTTCATACTGTAATACCAATACCAAGAAGGCTGAGGCAGGGAGATTGCCATGAGAGCTGTGAGTTCAAGGTCAGCCCGCCCTACATAGGATGTGCTAGACCAGCTTGAGGGGCTACATAGTGAGATCTTGTCTAAAGAAACAAAAAATGCAATTTTCAGTACCAGAGTATTATGACTATCTTTTAGCCTAATTTGCCTCATTGTGCAGACTGGAGACTTAGTTAAAAAAAAAAAGAATCTCTGTTAGTTATTTATTTATTTAATCACTCATTGTTGAACTGAAGATTGAGCCTAGCGCCTTATGCATACTAGACAAGTACTCTACCACTGAGCTCTGACCCTAGTCCATTTTCTTTAACCTTCTATTTTAAAGTAAGTTTTTCCTATGTTGCCCTGGCTGACCTTAAACTCCCTCTCCCACCAACGTGGGCCTTTAACTTGGCCATTCTCCTGCCTCAGCCTCCCAAGAGGTTAGGCTTATAGGCTTCTACCACCAAGCCCCGCTCTCTTGGAGCTTTGATGTGACCCAAAGCATAAGAACAGAACACTGCCTCTATGGTTCACTTTCTGACCCTAGGAGGAGAAAAATCAGTATCAGATTTTAAAAAATATGAGACTCTCTAGCTTCTTTCTGTGACACAATGCTATGAGAATTAAACGAAGTGATTGGATAAACTCATCTGGAAAGGGCCTTCCTTGCAGGAAAGTACAGTGCAAGCATTAGTAATGAGGTCACTCTGTCCTTTCCAGCCTTAGAGGATCCTGCTTTGCTCATAGCCTCAGCCATCACGGCTGCACCTGGCTCCCTGAAGCCTCTGGCCTTAACTGCTGACCCACTGCATCTGCCAGACGATGCCAGACCGGCCACACCTGGATAGCCCAAACTGCTGAGACAGCATGCTCCAAAGTCAACCCCAAGCCCGGAGTGACTGAAGTGGCACCCTGTGAGGCGTTAGGAAGCATGGGTACGAAGCTGCTGACTCACTTTCTGGAGTCCCGTTCTGCTAGGCTTCCTTCTGTCCGCCCATCGACACTTGCACTTACTGGAAGGTGACTGATGTTTGTAACACGATTTTGTTAAAGATCCTCTTGAGATGCAAGAGATAAAGGACATTTCTATCAGAACTTGTGCCATGAAAACATGCCTGGCTGTCGGTCTGAAGCCTTCTTCCACTTAAGCCACCCTACCTTCAAGCTGCGTGACTTTAGATCTCTCTTTACCACTGACATTTCTTCACCCTGAGCAGCTGAGCAAAACTAGTCAAGGTCCCCAGTTCTGAGATCCAACTGGGGCAAGTGAAACAATGTATTGTATTGAATGGAGTTTTCAGGACCAAATGTTTGAACGAAGCCATAAAACTTTTGTATTACTGTTATTATTACCCATGAGGAAGAGACAATAAGTCAGCACATCTCAAAAGTTCAGGAATTTATGTTGAAATACATGATTTTTTTTTCAAGTTAGCCGAATCTAACAGGAGCGAGGAAGAATGATTTCTGCCTAGAACGCAGGTGTCAGACAAGGAACACTGGTCTAACGTGTGAATGGCAAGCACAGTCTACATTTCAACCCCACAATGCCCACTAGGAAGGGTAGCCCTGCTCTCTTCTTCTCAGCCTTCTCCGGGCCTTAAGTACCACACCCTTTCAGAGACTGGCATCGCAAATCCATCCCGCATTCCACGGTAGGGCTGGAAACAATCTCAGTCTTCCCGAAATCACTGCTGTTCCCCACACCGCCATCACCCAAACCTCATTGCCTTCTTCATATTCTGAGTGTAGGTGGCTATGTGGTGTGGCGATGGTTCTGCCAGAGCCACTCTGGGCGCACAAAGGCCTTAGGAGCCGGGACTGCAGCCCGTCATAGGGAAACTTGATAAAACCCACCCACTTCTTCACCATTTGGAGTCAGCCCCCTAACTATTTCATGACTTGTCCTCACGAGGGAACTCACCAGCCCTGTGGCCCCACTTCGCTTACCTTGAGCAGCTGGTGTCCTGGGAAACGCTCTGCAAGGGAAAAGGCCGGCAGGCTCTCAGAGGCAGTGAAAGCTGTGATCTGGGCCCCGCAGCTGGCTCACCTGCAGCCACGCCCGGGCCTCCCACCCTGGCCCCGCCCACAGCTGCGCTCTTACTCATAACTCTTGGCAGCCTGGGCAAAACTGGAAGACGTGATTCAGGCTGAACTTGCTGCTGCTGTCTGCACAGCTTTGGATGGCCTGTGACAAGCACGGGCAGGAAGGGTCTGTCGGTGGAGCCTGCCCTGAGCTGAGCACAAGCATGCAAAGCCAGCAACAGAAGGTGAATGGGAGGAAATAAGAGTAGAATAGGTGGTGATAGAAATACTACAAACTTCTCTGACCTCCATCTTTTCCGTGTAGAGTGCCATTGCTTGTTCTCATAACATACACAGTGTTACAGGCAAAACATGCAATACCGAATTGATTAGGAGAAATAGCTTGACAGAATTGCAGAGAGGGTATGTCCCAGTAGAGGACACAGCTTTGCTCTGAAATGTTTGGTGTAGACTTGATTTGACAACTCCATATCTCCTGCAGCTCCTTGACCTGTGGGATCTGTTCTTTCCCTACCCTGCTTTCTGGGAAGCACCCAGAAGTGAGCCAGTTGCTTCTGCTTCTCTGGACAATCACCTATGCTCCTTGTTCATGTGGTGGTTTGTTTCATCATAACCTTGACTTCAGCATCCCCACACCGACTACTAGAATATTAAAGATAAGGGCCAGCCTCACTCATTTCTTAACAGCACTCCTTGGCATGCCCATGATTTACCATATGCAGTCAATGCGGGATTGTTGACTGTTTGGATGAAAGTGACTCGATAGTGTCTCCTTCCCCCTGTTCTGAGTCTTGTTATTAGCCAGAGTCAAACTCATAAACAAAACTGAGTTCAGCTCTGAAAGCACCATTCCAGGCATCAGGGGAGCATGGGAAGAAAGATCATAAAGACAGGGATATGGGCAGCACACCTCATAAAATATCACAGTATCTAGCTGCAGTCGGGGAAATGTGGGTTTGAGGGCAGAGTCATAAGTTTTCAAACTGTCCCTACCACTTATTGTTGGAGAAATCCTAAACAAAATGTTTAATCTCTCTAGCCCCATATTCTTTTTTTGATATACTTTTTTTTTATTTATTATGCATACAGTGTTCTGCCTGCATCCCTGCAGGCCAGAAGAGGGCACCAGATTTCATTACAGATGGTTATAAACTATCATGTGGTTGCTGGGAATTGAACTCAGGACCTCTGGAAGAACAGCCAGTGCTCTTAACCTCTGAGCCATCTCTCCAGCCCTAGCCCCATATTCTTCAATTGTAAAGTGAAATATACATGCACATACATATGAAGGCAATTATTACCACTTTGCTGTTCCTCAGAAAAACTCAGAATAATCCCAGTGGCCAAGAGGCCAGAATGGGATATTACATCTAATTCACCACAACTATTTATTCAGCACTGGACTGCTTCCTCCTTGTCACTGTAGTTTTGGATCTCAAGAGATCTTAAACCTTAGTACTTGGTCAGCTCTCCCTTTTCATGCGTTAATTCCCTCTGCTACATTCTTGTTAACTCTCTGCTCATACTGGAAAGAAACATTTCCAATGACAGAAATTCAGCAACTCCTGAGGAACCTGAGCACAGCATGGTTCTGATTGTTTGAAAGTTAGAGGAGCCATACACTTAGAAATGTGCTGTGTTCCCTGTCCCTGAAGGACTTACAAATAACACAGTAGGAAGAGAAGACATAAATGAATCCAAGTACCTGATGGTGCCAATGAACAGACACAATAAGACTGGCATGTGACCACATACACAAATGTAGTTCACAGGTGAGTACAACTCTTACAGCCTTAACGTGCTGGAGAGGCATCGAAGCAGGGTCCATGGACAACAGAGGACCTGGCAGGCCTAGAAACAAAGAATGAGAATTCCATAGCTAGAACTGCAAAAGACAAATTAGACCAGTATGGCAGCGAATGGCTAAATAGAGCTTTCCCTGACAAGAGCACTTGCTTGTCGAAGTGTCTCTGGACAATGAACCCAAGTGTTTGCGCCTTGGATTTGAAGCTGATGTTTAATGTAACATCCTGACAAACACAATTACTGACTGAGGAAAAAGCTATTCCTCTTCATGGGTAGGGAAATTAAAATTTTTATTCTATTTGATTAGAAAGAACTATTTCCCTGGGATATTTTTCTCTGTGGTGGCCATAAATTTGAATATTATTATACTCCACATTAAAAGACACAAGAAAACAGAGAGGTGGGAAGGAATGGAGTTGAACAAGTAGCTCATAGGTCTAAACGCACACATTCCCAAGCTAGTCTCTAGAAAACACAACAGATTAATTGTAGGAGAGAACAGCTTGGAGAGAATTTCTGCGCTGGCATGTCAGTTCCTATTATGACCCTTCTCTTCCAATGGGGCCCTCTTGACAGGAGTCTGTGGTTGATTAAACGCACCTGTTTTTAGTTGTGAGCCTAACGTGGGTCTACACCAGGTCTTCCGCATACATGCTGTGTTTTTTGTGGGACTCCTAACAGTGGGAGTGGGGGTGCCTCTGACTCTTTTGCCTGCTCGTGGAACCTTATTTCCTCCTACTGGGGTGCCTCATCTAATCTTGATATGAGGACACATGCCTAGTCTTACTGCATCTTGTTATGTCCAGTTCAGATGCTATCCCTGAGAGGCCTGCTCTTTTCTGAAAGGAAACAGAGGAGCAGTGAATCTGAGGGGAGGTGGGAGGGGATTGAGAGGAGTGGAGGAAGAGAAACTGTGGTCAGGATATATGAGAGAATAATAAAGTAAATAAAAACTAAGCCTCTGCTGAGTGTGTCAGACCTGATCACGTCCCTGGGACATCTAGACATCAAGAAGAAGACCTAGATATTGGTCTCAAGGATGCTGTAGCTTGACTTTCAATGCTAACACTGACATCTATATCATTATTGTAGTGTGAAATACACAGTCTGGAGGGAAATCCTGGAAAGAACAATGCTGTCAGTTACGTTAGCAAGGACACTTCGAGGAATGGGATGTTTTAAAAATGCCCTGTATTTTAATAGCAACATAAAACCATTTATATAAAAACAAGAGAGAGAGAGAAAGAGAAACTAGAGGGGTGTGGAAAGGAGAAGGGATTAGAGGTGAATATGACCCCTATACATATATTATTGGAAGACTGTCCTCCAGAAACCAACACTACCTAATGGATGCACACCAACTGTATTCAAGGGTTGTAATTCAGTTCTTGTTATAGTGGTCAACCCCTTGCCATGCAGCCTCATAAAAGTCCAACTCTTGAGTACTTTCAGTTTTCTTTGCTCTTAATAAAATTTGAACCTGTATGAAATAGAAACAAAAATCAAATTTGACAGTTTTCCATATACCATACCACATTACACAAGACTATACTATATGATTAAGTCTCCAACCTAAGCAGGGCTCACTGTTCCCAAGAACTCTGAATGGTCTCTGGCACAGTGGATGTGGAATTAATGAATGGGGAATGACCTCTTTGTGGAAGGGTATGTTGCATAGATGCAATTAATTCAAACATTGATGAATCCAACCCGTGAATTTGAGATCAGGTATTCCCTTAAACACAGCTGCCTTTCTCTCAGTTCCCTTTATAGATTCTTAAGGCCTCTTCAGACTATTCATCCAACCATGTTCAGTTCTTTAAGGAAGGTTTGGTGGGAAAGGATATAGTTGTTTGTAGAAATTTTTCTTTGCTCTATAACTCCCAAAACAATTCATAATGGTCTCTTTCTTGTAAAACACAAAATCCATTTTACAGACCATGCTCATTAAAACAGCGGGTGGGCTTTGGGGGTAGAGGGAAGAGCTGCCACTTAAAGAATTAATAATCCATTCATAATGCACTTTTATCAAATGACAATTTCCTTTAGTTCAACAAAAGTAGTCTATAGACCAAATATTTAATAACCTTGGCGACTGTTTTGTTGGTGGTTTTTCTTGCCTATGGGTTTAAACATTACAAACATTATGACTGGATTATACAGCATTCTGGCTGAGGATGACTAGACACACCCAGCCACTCCCAGCAGCTACTCAAAGGAGCTTTGTTATGACATGCTCTCCAGTGCTCGCTCTCTCTCTCTCTCTCTCTCTCTCTCTCTCTCTCTCTCTCTCTCTCCTCCCCTCTCCTCTCCTTTTCCACCTTCTCTCTCTTCCAAGAACGGAAGTTTCACCCGTACATTCTTGAGCATTCTCTCGAAACATCTATAAACCATCAGGTGTTTGAGCTTCACTGATAAATAAGATTCCCATTGATTCCTATGACCTCTCCCCAGCAGGAGAGAGGAATAATGCTAGCCTTGCACTTTTCCAACAGTTCACAGGAAGTTCACAAGGCTCATGCCTACTACTGAGGACTATTATCTCTTTTTCTCATATGAAGAAACTGAGCCATTCAAGAAAAGGATAGATTAATTGTCCTGAAGTTTATAGCTAAGACAAAAAACATATCTATAATATATATATACCTACATACACGTGTGTGTGTGTGTGTGTGTGTGTGTGTGTGTGTCGCGCACGCGCATTCGCATATCCTTAGTTGAGTTTTTATTTTTGTTTTATTTTGTTTCACTTTTTGAGACTGATCTCATGTAATCCAGGCTGGCTTTGATCTTCTATGTAATGGAGGCTGGCCTTCGACTCCTGACTATCTTGCCTCTACCTACTGGCTACTAGGATTACCAACATATGTTGCTCTGTATCACTAAGTCTCAGATCTCTAACTAATAAATTTATACACCATTGTGGGCAGTGATCTCCTTGCTGCACAATGTATCTACTCCTCTGTGAGAATCCAAGTTCCATGATGTTTCTATTAACAAGTCCTAGGGTTTTCCTGGGAGAAGTAATCTTAAATTGTAACTAATCCTGAAAAAAGTGTGTGAAAATTTTCACTATGATTCATACTTAAACACAAACTGAAGATGGATAAAACAAGACTTAGAGCTAATTCAGCCGCCAGGCTTGATCTCCAGCTTCTCACATTCTACAACGAAAGCACGGGGAAGCAAGGTTTCCCTCTGAAGAACCCATGGCCATCATTAAGTTCCTAAATTCAATACAAAGGGTGTTTCTAAGCAATGAGAAGGCCACGCCCAGTGCTCTGTGAGAATATATTAATAAGGCCTTTTATACATGCCCTGCAAGAGCTTCTTACATAAGGTTTTTTTTTGTTTTATTCTACTTTATTTTGTTTTGTTTTTGAGATAGGGTCTCTCTATGTATCCCTGGCTGTCCTAGAACTCACTATGTAGACTAGGCTGGCCTTGAACTTGATCTGCCCCCTCTTGTCTCCCAAGTGCTGAGATTAAAGACATGAGCCACCCCTCTAGGTTTATAAGGTTTATTTTTATAAAATTATCTAAATGAAAAGGCAAAAAACAAAGTATGCAGTGTGCTGAGTAAGTTCTTCCATGTTACAATGTAGTGGATGGTAGAAACGTATTGAAACCAGGTATGCTCCTAAAGAATACACAATGCTCTGTATTATGCAATTCTCTGGTCATTAATCTTAGATGTAAGGTGCCTATTTCTGAATGGATTGAAAGAAAGGCTTTCCTCTAAAGAGCATTCATTACCTGTAGCAGGAATTTTAAAAGTTCTTATTAATAAAAATCAAACATGAGGCAGGTATTGGGGTGAACACTGGAAGGTCAGAAAGACAGAAAGCCACAGCTATCTCACCTTGCTGGATCCTCAGCTGGTCTTGTTTCCTCAGACTGGAGGCCTCTGAGTCCTCATCCAGGATGGGTCTCAGCTGAACTGCTGCTGGAAGCCTGAAAGCTTAACCAGGCCAAATGCTTAACCAGCCAAAAGCCTCGAGTTTCTGGTCCTCACGCCTTATATACCTTTCTGCTTTCTACCACCACTCCCTGGAATTATAGGCTCGCTTTCTGGGATTAAAGGCATGTGTCACCATGCCTGGCCATTTCCAATGTGGCCTTGAACTCACAGAGATCCAGAGGGATTTCTGTCTCTGGAATGCTAGGATTAAAGGTGTGTGCTACCACTGCCTATCCTCATGTTTAACTTTGTGGCTGTTCTGTCTCTGACCCCAGATAAGTTTATTAGCATGCACAATATTTTGGGGAACACGATACCACCACAATTACCATGTGGTGACAGGATCAATTCCATGAGATAGAAAGTATAGAAATTCACAGCTCTCAGAACTCTGACCTCAACAGCCGGGAAAGAGGAAATTTTTACAAGGGCATCAAAGGAATTTGTATCTGGAGGAGGTGTGAATCTACTTATCTTATACACATGCTTCCATGAGAGTCGTTTGGGGTAAGAACTCTAAACCTTGGCTCCCCTCCTGTCCAGCACCCTGGCTCGGTTCCTCCATCCCAGGGGACTCTTCACTTGCTCTGACTACAAGTGCTCTCAGTGCAGAGAAGTGAGGCGGCCGCTTGCTGAGCCCCTCTGTCCTTCTGCTCTGTGATCACGTGCATAGATTATTCACGGTTGAGTTCAATCCCTTCCTGAACTGCAAACCACAGGAAAGGAAGGGCCCATAGTCTATGTGTTCTCAGGGCCTGGCCATAGGGTGTCCACAGAAAGGTTCGCATGTTGAAAGCCTTGTTGAGAGATGGAGCCTAGGAAAGTATTATGATCGTGAAGACTCCGACGTGTCTTCCTCCTCATGGGAAATCTCCTAACAGAGTCACAGCTGAGCAGACTGCTGAGAGGCGGTGGGAACTGTGCGAACAGGAACTGACTAGAGGAACGGAGTGTGGGGCATGCATTAAAACCTTATGTCTTTCCTTTCCCCCTTCTCTTTCTCTCTCTCTCTCTCTCTCTCTCTCTCTCTCTCTCTCTCTCTCTCTCTCTCTCTCTCTCCACACACCTCCTCTGTCTTCATATTCTGCCTCACCATAGACCCCCAGCAATAGGACCAAGTGATTCTAGACTGAACTCATAAGACAAAACTATATCTTTCCTTGGAGAGAGAGATGATACAAGGGATTAAGCAAACTGTTCTCTCAGAAGAGCCAGGTTTGTTTCCCAGCACTGACATGGCAGCTCACAAGCATCTGTAACTCCAGCTCCAAGGACTCCAACATCTCCTGGCCTCCATGGGTACCAGGCATGCACACGACATGCAGACATGCATGCAGGCAAAAATCCATACACATGATATAACATTTTAAAAGAAGAAAGAAAGATGTTATGTTTGTTTGATTGCTTGCTTTATTTTTGTTTGTTTGTGGTTTTTTGGCTGGGTGGGCTGTCCAGATAAATTCTGGGATCTGCCTGTGTCTGCGTATGATGCCATGCCTGGCTTTTTACAGGGAGACTTGGGATTTAATCTCAGACCTCATGCTTGCTCAACAAACACTCTTGCCCACTGATCCATTCTCCAGCCTCTATTTTAATATTCCGAAACAAGAAACAAAAAGAATTATAGTAAGGAAATCAAAGAGTTTTGATCCAGCCAGATGGAAATGCTTGTGTACCAGCTCCTCGTCACTCCCTTGCATCTGGATCCCAAGGGAGATGAGGGGTGGGGGGGACAGAAAAGGAAGTACATGCAAACTGTTAGTCCTCGACCCAAACTCCCAGAGACTGCAGTTGCAGAGGTCTTGGGTCAAGCCCAGGAATCAGGATTAGTCCAAGTGACATAGACTTGATTGTTTACAGACCTTCACATTTACAACCACAGGTGTATTCTGCGATGCCCCAGGTTGCCCATGATTTTTGCTGATTCCAGCATGAGACTACCTGATTTCTGTATCTCATCTATGCTATGCCCAATAAAGACTAACTCACTTTGCCTGAGCTCCTACATCTGTGAAACAGGGAATTATGTTAGTGCCTCCTCACCGGGCAAGAATGAAGAACATGCAAAGTGCTTGGAATCCATTCTAAGTAAATGTGCAACAGACAGAAGCTATAGTCCATCTCTGCTCTCTAAAGCTGTGGAATTACAATCTCAGAGAGACTCGTCTCACTTCTTTAGTAGGCATAGAGAGAAAAAGGTCAATTACGTTTAACTAGGAAAAAAGTGATTAGTCTTTAAAGTCTGAGAGGATTTGATTGTCTAATCATACATGTACCCATGCATACATTCACAATTTGTGTGACAGTTTTACTTTCTACCTTTAGGTCATAGTGTCTTATGAACTAAATGAGTAACAATAGAAGAAAATGTGTGCATACTTAGAAAGCAGGATTAAGAGTTCAAGGAGATGTGGGCACCTGGGGCCAGTGGTGTCTGAGGGCCACACTGCTGCTGGGGCCATGTGATTTGAGTGGCTTGTTATTCCACCTGGGGCCATGGTGATATCTAGGCTTGGGCTGTGGCCAAGCACCCTATCTGGGTCTGTGGTCCTACCACAGCCAGGGTCTGAGTTGATGTCCATGGCTCCTGTCACTACTAAGGGCTGTGGGGATGCCCGGGGTGTGGTCAGCCATCTGAGATCATATTGGTGTCTGAGGACCTTGCTGCCACCAGGGTCATACTGATCTGGGTACCCTGCCCTGCCTCCAGGGCCATGATGACGTCCAGGCCTGAGCTGTTGCTGAGGGCCATGTCTGGTTCTATGGTTCCACTGAAGCTGAGGTCTGTGTCACCACAAAGGGCCAAAGGAATTTTAACACATCCATGTTAAAATCCAAGGGCCATGCTGAGTCGGCCCCACCCTTCACTGGCCCTGGGTGGCCCCGCTCCTTGCTTGAGGAAGACAATCCCAGTGGCCATGATTGACCAGCTCAGCTATCACCAAGACCTGAATCCTGGGTCTTGGGTGGGCCCACCTTAACATCTACCCCATCTGGGACCTGCTGCAGCTCCTGAAGAGACTGGTCCTACAAAACAATAGCACCTGGATGCCTGTGACTCGGGGCAACAGCAGGGTATCCCAGAAGAGTTTTGGTAAGGGTCCAGTGATGGTGGTGTGCCAGAGCTTGAACCAGACCAATGACTCAATCAGTGAACATGTGGGGGTGGGGCTGACTGAACAGAAGGGCACACTGCATGGCACACTGCAGCTCCCAGTGCCACCAGGATGAATGAAGAGAGACAGGAATGGAGAGACAGGAAAGATGGAGAAGCGAGGTGGGTGTTTTGTTTGTTTTATTTTGATTTTAATTATCTTGAGGGGGATGGTGCAGGGGTGAGGGGCAGAGATGGAGGGACTAGGAGATATGAATAGGATTGGGGTGCATGATGTGAAATTCCCGAAGAATCAATAAAGAACTGTGTTACATATATAAAAAACAAGATTTCAAGGAGAATACTGTATTTAATATTTCATATTATAATAATATTCAAATGGTGAATATTTATCATCACTGTCATTATAGTAACTTATCATAATTATGGGACTTTGTAATGTGTAAGTTGTTACTGTGTACCCGCCCTTTTGCCCAAAGCAGTAATATAAAATGTATATCTTTCTCAAATCTCACAGTAACCATTCAGTTATAATTATGGGGCCATTTTACAAATGAGAAAAGTGATATTAGAGGGTTGGGGTGCAGCTCAGTGGCAGATCATTTGCTGTGTGTTCAAGGCTCTAGGTTCTAGCCTCAGCACCAAAAGAAAAGTGAGATTAGAAATTAAACAGCAGGTGCTAAGCAGGAATCAAGCTCATACCTAGAACTCAGTAAAAGTACGCAAGTCCTGCACTCTCTTTCTGCATTTAAAGAAGGTGGGAATTGACCTGGAGTCCTAACTGCTCAAGAATGAAGCAATCGAAAACAGTTCCCTTGGTTGGCTTGATCCCAGCACTCAGCAGACAGAGGCAGGTGGATCTCTGAGTTCGAGGCCAGCCTAGTCTATATAGTGAGTTCCAGGACAGCCAGAGTTACCTAATAGAAAAACCCCATCTCAAAAAAACAAAGAAAGATAGAAAGAAAAATAGTCCCCTTGAAATTCTCTGTAAGTTTTCTTTTCAAAGGAAATTTTGGAGACTCAACACAAGGCCAAACCACACTGATGCTGGAGGGAGCGCCAAGTTCCCCCACCTCAGGAACTTGTTGTCACTCATCAAAGTGAAACCAGCAGCCCCTCCCAATGAACTCTCCCACATGTTTCTCTTACAGAGCAGAAATTCTCACAGCCCCTGATATAATCTGGACCTTCAGTGGCCACCAACAGCTTATGTGGTGTAGACTTGGATCCAAGCTTGGCACTGCAGGGAAGTGGGGTCACTTAAACAAGTGAGGCCTATAGGAAGTCTCTAGTCATTGGGGCTGTCCCCTTGAAGAGTCCGTTCCTCTCCTTCACTTGGCTGCCATGATGTGCTAACTCACCAAGGCCTAAAAGCAATAGGCCAACAGATCCTTGACTGGACCCTCCAGTGCTTTTTTCTTTATTGTTTCGAGGACTTGTTGAAATGACAGACAGCTGACTGACATGACTTCCATGTTGTTACCTACACCCGTTATGTGCACAACAAGAATGGTATGTTTGCTTTCCTTATTCAATGTGTATATTTTATTAGCGTATGTTGATTTTTCATAATAGTGAGTTTCATTGTGACATTTTCATGTCTACAGTGTATTTTGGTCACATTTGCTCTCCCACAGATCCTCTTTACTTTTTTTTTTTTTTTTTTTTTTTTTGGTTTTTCGAGACAGGGTTTCTCTGTGTAGCTTTGCGCCTTTCCTGGAGCTCACTTGGTAGCCCAGGCTGGCCTCGAACTCACAGAGATCTGCCTGCCTCTGCCTCCCAAGTGCTGGGATTAAAGGTGTGCACCACCACCGCCCGGCCCTCTTTACTTTTTTATTGATTGGCTGATTGTTTTTGATGATACGATGAGCTTCATTAGAGCTGCTTACAGAGTGACCTTTCAGTGACCTTTCAGCATGAGCGACACGCATTCTAAGTTTACTAGAAAGATTATCTTTGCTTTACACAAGAGGTCTGCAACATCCCCTAAGGACTTTTAACTTCTTGCAGGAAAGTGACTGAAGAAAATATTTCTCGCTCCTTCAGCAACCGTGAAATCTCTATGGATATTCAGGGAGGGCTGGGGGCTCATGAGCTCCCATCATCTGCCTGGAGGTTCTGGGGAGGGGGCTTCATGGTCCCTTCTCACAGCCCCCATGGCAGGATGTTGACAAGCCCAATCTTCTGCAGATCTTCGGGCAATAATCCTTTACTGTGGTATTGAAAACAATTGTGATGCCACATGCAAAGACAGGGCTCTTTCTATCTCACGCCATTCCTTCTTCTTTAATGTTCTTTCTGCTCCATCTTCTGGATGTTTCCTGGGTCTTGGAGGAGGAGATGTCAAAATCCCATTTATGCTGAGCAGTCCCTGATTCGCAGGCCTTTGGTCAGTAATGAGTCTCTGAACTTACTGCTGTCCACTGCAGAAAGGTAACTTTGCCCAAAGATGACCATACCACTAACCTGTGGTTGTAATCAGAACTGTTTAGAGTAGTAATTTGAGGGGCACATCTTGTCCATTTAGCAGAACAATAGCTTCTCCACTCAGTCCTAAAGTGCATTTTCACATAAGTTCCTTTTGTCAGGCTCTTTACGCTTAAGCCAGTGTTGACCTGTTACCAAGACTTAGGAAGCCTGGAAGATGTTCCCAGTCAGAGGAGAAGCCTGAGGGAAGGGAATAAAGTCCCTGAGTAAGCTGGGGTAGGTGAAGGCTGTGCAAGGACTTCAGGATCACTCATGTCTTCCAGTTTACCATCAGGATGATTCAAAGGATGCCTTTAACTAGCCGAGAAGCCCCTATGTCAAAACTAGCTTTAAATCAAGGAAAAATAAGAAGGAAATGTGGTTCCTCATACACACAGGAAAGTCAGTGAGTACTGTTGTTGGCACATGAACTAGGGATTAAATGAGTGCAAATTAAACCGAGACTTTTCTAACCAGTTAGGCCAGATGTGTGTGGTTTGCATCGTGAGATAAGGGTCTGTAGTATGCAGGAGGCACTGGTTCTTCTCCAGATGGGCCAGAGGGTATTGTTAGGTAACTAACGAAAATCTCCTGTCAGAAGGAGGCTTCTGAGTGTCCCCCCTTTGAAGCACCTCATGTTCATGGCTCTTCTCTCACATTGCTAACAGCAGGTTTGTGCTGATGAGGCAAGCCTACTCAAGGCCACACAATTACAGGGTACTGCTGCAATTAGTCTGGGTGGAGAACACCCATTTAATATATTCAGACTCCAAGATGGATGAAAGTATTTTAACTTTAACGTCTCTACATTAAAAAACCCAAGCTCTGAGCCGGGTGTGAGGGAGGGCAACTCCCAAGTCACAGCAGCTCATCTGTCCGAGGTCCGAGGTCACAGATGACCTTTCAGCATGAGCTGCATGCATTCAAAGTTTACTAGAAATATCATCTTTGCTTTATACAAGAGGTCTGCAAGAACCACTGAGGACTTTTAACTTCCTGGGGGTGGGGGGTGACTGCCATCCTCCACCTGCCTAACATCAGTAACTGAGTCTAAAGACAAAGGAGCATTTACTATTATTCTGCCTATGACAGAGACGTGGGGATTGTTTGTTTATAGTCCTTTGACATTTTCCCATCACCTACCCTGTGCCAGTCATCATGATGCCAAACGCTTTATCAATAACAGATGTGCCATAATCTATATTCAAGTTTCTGCACACTGTATGATTCATGGTATCAGAACTGAGTCAGAGATTGCGAGCTCTCCTTTTCTCCGGCTCCCTGTGGACCAGCCTTGTTGGTGTTGCAACTGAACATTAAACCAAGGATAAATCTCTATCGCTTCTCTCGGGGTGACGCCCTCACACCTTGGGGCTAGTTGCTCTCCTGCCTTCCTCAAGTCTCCCCATTATTTTATCTTTTAAATGAGGCTAATAATACCTACTTCTTTGAGAAGATGGGTCCATAATTAGACTGGATACATAGTCTGAAGATGAAAAGTGGTCTGTTGCTTTCGTGTTCGCTGTTCTGTCGCTGAATCCTCCAGGGGAAGCGGCATGTTCCTTGAAAAACCAAATATGGGGCTATCCTGAGAGAGGGTTGTAGTCACCTCTCAGCACATGAGCAAGCATCGTCTAGATTTGTATTCTTCTACAGCCACTGAAAAGTGTGTTTTTCTAGCCAGCTTGTTGTTCTGAAAACTGATACCAGGAGAAAGAACACATGCTTCTGTTTGCTATGAATCTTAGATAACTAAATAACTGATAAGAAGAGGCTTTCCCATGACTAACAAATACAAAAGGTGAAAGGAATAGAATCCCTAATTAATTAATGCATCTTGGGTTACTGTTACTAAGAATTGTTACCATCACAAAAGGGAAATTAAGGAGCTTCATACATTTCCTAACAGACAGCCAATGCACCATCTTTAAAGTAATTTTCCAAAAACATTCAGAGCTGAATATAATGCAGCCTCTAGACCTAACTACAGATTTTAGGAAGTGAAGAGACCAGAAAATGACTCCACAGAAATTCAAATTTTTAAATCAGACTACAGCTAATTTCTTCAATTAATTAAACTTCAATGACAAAATAAGCTCGAGAGGAAACCTATGAATTTATAAGACATGTCAAATAATCATAGATGCTTGCATCTTGCATCATCCAAGCTGTTGAATCATAATGAGGAGGAGGAGGAGGAGGAAGAGGAGGAGGAGGAGGAGGAGGAGGAGGAGGGGAAGAAGCCAAAGAAACTTGAATGCTCATTGAATATGGATGCTATTAAGGAACTAGTGTAGCCCTCAGTGGTACGGTGCATGCTTAGCATGTGCAAAGCACTGGATTCAATTCCCAGCATTGCAAAAATAATAAAATGAAAAACAAACTGAAATGATTATTATACCAAGTTATAATTTCTTAAAACTCTCCTCAAGTAGAGCTAATCATTATGGCAAGAGACGTAGATCGGGAGCAGAATGCTTGCCTAGCACAAGCTGGTACTCAACCACAAGTGCTGCACAATCAGAAGTGAGCACTGATTTTACATATAAAATAAGGCTTCATTCTAGTGTTTGCTTTACTTTTATATATTATTGAAATGTCCTATAATATATGTGTTTAAAACAAACAACAAAAATAAACATAAGAAGTAAGTGAGTGTGATAGATTAGTCTCTTTTGAAGTCAGATCATTTTATCAATAAAGCAAGGGCCTCAAGGGTGAGGGGCATTAGAAGAGGGCAGAGGGCAAGAAGAAGAAAAGTCTGCCCAGGGAAGGGCCTTGAGGCAGTTTACATTAAGTTCATACTCTGCTAGGCATTTCTCACAGATCAAGTGCTAAAAAGGAACTCTGAGCCCAGGCTCTACACCAGAGATGTCAATGCCCCACTTCCTAACTGTGTGAACTAGGAACAGTTGTGCCACCCTGTCCCCAACTCTTCTTATGAGGTAAGGACAGTAATGGGACCTATCTCCTAGCGTTAAGAGGATGAATTGACCAGTACAAGCAAGGTGTTAAGGCACAGCTCAGCATCATAGCTACGTGTGGTAAACTTATTATCTATAGGTTCTTAATTTTCATCAGCTGATGCTCAACACCATTAATTATCAGGGAAACATAAAGCAAAACCACAATGAGAAATCCCCTTGCATTCAGAATCGCTCATTTTAAAGCAACTGGGTACACTGACTGGTGGCAACAGTGTAGGGGAACTGAAAATCGCATACATTGCTGATGAGAATGTAAAATGGTTTAATTGCTTTGGAAAGCAATTTGGCAGTTTCATACAAAGAAAAGCACACATTAGCATATGTTACAACAGTTCTGCTCAAGAGGAATGAAAACATATGTCCACATGAATATCTGCATAAAACTGTACATAATCATCTTGTGTGTAAAAGCAAAAGAGAAGAGGGAAACAGACCAAATGGCTATCAACAGACAGCAGACAAATTGTAGTATGCCCAAAGAACAGAATAGTAGTCTGCAATTGGCATAGTGGTGTCTGAGCGCAACCCAGTACTCAAGAGGTGAAGAGAAAACTATGAGTTTGAAGCTAGCCCGGGCTACATAGTGAGAGCATGTCAATAGAAGGGGAGGGTGGAGAAAGGGATAGAAAAAGAGAGAGAGAGGCAGACACAAAGAGAGAAGAAGAAACAAGGAAAGACAAAGAAGGGGACAGAGGAACAAAGGGAGGAGATAAGGAAAAAGGGGAAAAGAGAGAGAGAAAGGATATTACAGTGACAAGAAAGAACCTGAAAGCATTATGCTAGGCAAAAGAATGTTAATATAAAAAAACACATAGTCTCTCTTTCTCTTCCGGTCCCAGGAGCTTCGGGAGCCGCTGGTTACTGTTCCCACATGGCCAAGTTCAAGAAACACACCACACACAACCAATCTCGAAAATGGCACAGAAATGGTATCAAGAAACCCTGGTCACAAAGATACGAATCTCTTAAGGGGGTGGACCCCAAGTTCCTGAGGAACATGCGCTTCGCCAAGCAGCACAACAAGAAAGGCCTGAAGAAGATGTGCAGGCCAACAATGCAAAGGCAGGAAGTGCGCGTGCAGAGGCCATCAAGGCCCTTGTGAAGCCCAAGGTGGTTAAGCCCAAGATGCCAAAGGGCCCCAGCCACAAGCTCAGCTGTCTTGCTTTCATCGCTCACCCCAAGCACAGGAAGTGGATTAGAAGCTACATGGACAAGGGTCGTAGGCTTTGCCAACCAAAGCCCAAGGCTCAAACCAAGGCAGAGGCCTCAGCTCCAGCTCAGGCTCCCAAAGGTGCCCAGGCCTCTGTGAAGGCCCCATAGAAAAGGTTTCTGTCTGCCAGACAGATGGACTGGTGTGACACACCTACACACTATTTGCAGATGATCAGGACCTCATGCTGTTTTTACAAGTAAACTTCAGGCAAGATCTGTTTAAAAAAAAAAAAAAAGCACATAGTGTATGATTTCACTTACAGAGTGTCAGGGAAAGGACTAATCTTTTGAAAGATAAGTGGTTGCCTGGTCAGGAGTGAAATAAACTGGAAAGGGGCAAAGAGAACATTCCTGGTTATGGAAATATTAGAAGCATGAACTTGTCAAAACTATGCCTCAGTTAGGGTGAATATACTTTGTTATGTATAAACTCTAACCTCAATGCAGTTGATTTTCAAAAACCCAATCACGTAACGAGATGAGTATGTATTCCTTTATTGGATCCTGAACCAGAGAGAGGAAGGGAAGGAGAAAAGGAGGGGCGTCTGAATAAGGTTTGTGGGTTAGGTATATGATAAGTATGTAAACACACATTCCTGTCCCAATCACTCAGTCCCAAATAATCACTCAGAGGCTTACATGAATTATAAATGCTTGGCCAATAGCTCAAGTTTATTACTAACTAGATCTTACATTTTAAGTTAACCCATATTCCTTATTTATCCTCTGCCACATGGCAGCACCTTTATTAGCATGACACATTCATCTCCTGCTCCCTCTGCATCTGGCTGGTGACTCCTCTGACTCTGTCCTTCTTCCTCCCAGAATTCTCTGTGTTAGGCTGCCTTGCCCAGTCTCTTCTCGTCCAGCTATCGGCCAACCAGCTTTTTATTAATAATGAGAGCAATGCACAATTACAGTGTACAAAGATTGTTCCACAGCAATAGGTATATAGGATTAGCATTATATGGATGAGCAGTGACAGTCCACTGATCTTGGTGCTTGTACTAGGAATATACAAGAAAATTTTCTTTTTTTGATGAAAGATTTAGAGGTAACAAAGCAATGTGTCTGCAATTATTCTTACGTGAGTCAGGGAGAAGCAGAAAGAATAACACAGGAATTGTGGTAAATAATGTCACTTGAAGAACTAGGGTGAAGGTATATGAGAATTCTGCAGATTATCATCATGATTTTTCTAATTATGCAATAGAAAATTGTAAATTCTGCTTTAAGCAATCTTAAGGCAGATAGAATTTTTAACTTTAGTTATAAACTTCTCTCATTAACCAACACAATTGAATTGGGAACATCAAATCAAATGTTTGGAATCCAAAAGAGAACATGTAAACACTTGAGCCACAGACTGGCCTAGAAGGAAGCCCAGGGGTCCCTCTGAGGCAAGAAGAAGCCAGAGTAAGCCACCAGTCAGAATTTGAAACCCTGCCTTGTTCAACAGCTAAGAATGAAGGTGGAAAGTTAGAGCGAGGCATCACCTGGCACAGCTGAGCTCCCCAGATCCACAGAGGGCAGGCTTGTTGCTGAACCCCGCCCCCCAACACTCATCTGCTGCCCCTCAGAGCTCTGGAGAGGCGGCACTGGATCCTGCTTAGGTAATAACATCAGTATTCAAAGGCAGGTAGTTCCCCCTGTGTTTCCTCTTCATTTCCTTGTGTTTTTAAATGTGCCTCAATTAACAGTTTTCTTCATTTTTATTTTAATTTATAATTTTAATAATAATGTTCTGGGTTGGGGAGATGAAATGCCTGCAAGCTTGAAAATCTGAGTTTGGATCTTCAATATCACAGGGGCAATGTACACATCTGGAAGCCCAGTACTAGGGCGTAGGGGATCTCAGGTGTTTGCTGGCCAGTTAGTCTAGGAGCAATGGTGGACCCCAGCTTCAGTAAATGTTTCAAAACTAAGGTGGGGCAGTAGAGGGAGACCCCAGTGGCCACCCCTGACCTCTGCCAATGCACACACTGCAACGCACAGCTGCATACACATACACCACAAACATACACAATAATAGTGATAATGATGGTAGTAACTCCCAATAGCACAAGTGGGAAGAAAGAAATCAAAAGTTCTGTATTTGGTGAAGACATTCTAGGAAAGGCAAATGTATTACAATTACTAATTATGATTTAACAATAATTCTGCTTTAAATGAAATCATCAATATGTGTTATAAAATTGAGCAAAGTCATATAAAGTTAGGATACAGCTCTATCAGAACCCTTTATGCATGTGAAAATCATCCTTTCCTCAGAAGTCTAAGGCAAATGCAAATTATTACATATTGGTGTGGACACTTAAAGGAAAACACCAGTCTCAGCTGTCACAATATGGTTGGAATGTTTAGCAGTTGGGAAAGGGTTTCGGGTGTAGGAAGCCGATGGCACCCCGAGCTCACATGAGAGAAGGAGCGGCAGCTACTGTGAGTGCTTGTGGATTCTCAGTATCTCTTCTGATTTTGAACATTTGTGAACACTTGAAATCCCATTTTACATTTGTATAAGCTGCATATGTGTTACCTTCAGAAAACCTCACCTATTGCCAAAATATGAAGCAATTCACAGTACTTCACAATGCTGAAGAGTGAAACAATTCCTTAAGTGTGTGTTATAACTGCCAGACAATGCAACATTTGAAGAAGGTAGTAGAGCAGAAAAATAAAAATAATTCCATTGACTTATTTAATTTAATGAAATGATGGTTACTGTGGAACACTGAGTAAATAATAAGATGATTGCCAATGAAGTACATAAAATAAGCATTACCAGGGACTGAGGAGATAAGTTGGTAAAGAGTCTCCTGTGCAAGCATTAGAATCTGAATTTGATTCCCAGCAACTATGGGGAAAAAAAAAAAACCAAGCAAGCAAACTAAAGGAGGACGGGTGACTTGGTGTGCAGTGCTGGGGCGTGGGGAGGGAATCTCATCTAAACCCACGTTCTGGTGAGAACGTTCCTCAAAAGACAGGTGCACAGCTCCTGAGGTTCCACACCTGAATCTGACCTCTGGATGCCACACGCACATTCACACATAAGCTCATGCACACACACGCCCCCATACACACACACACACACACACACACACACACACACAAGTATTATCTCACCTTTCCCATTTAAAATATAAGGATTGATTTGTTTCATGGTGGACACTCAAGAAATGATAGCAGCAAAGAAAAATATTCTCACTTGACATGAATTTATCACTCTGATGTTCCTTAAATCTGTAGGCTCTTATCTCCCTATCAGAAAGAAGTGGACAAGGATAACACCACTTTGCTTATGTTTCAGAGTGGAAGGTTGTTTCATTCATTCAGTTCACGCGACAGTGGTTGGATTGTCATTGAATCAGCAGGACCAAGGAAGATGCTGAAGTCATCATGCATGCCTCAAGGTGGAAATGATAGGCCAAAGAATGAGCAAAGGATTTCCACTTCCAGTAACAGAGATCCAGATAAATCTGCTCAACCTTCCCACTGAAGATACTCAGAAAACAAGAGCTGGAAAAGCATTTAAAGTGGTCTGCATGACAGAACAAGGCAGTAGTGCAGAATCATCTCAAAGTCCAAAGGACACAACCCAGAAGGAGAAGTTCCACAGTTGATGCCATTTTTCCAGCATTTTCCCACTTAGAAGGAATGGTTGAGAGGTGGAGTAGCAACTACGACCACCCCCACAGGGAAAAGAGAGGAAAAGCTAACACTGAGGAATTCTCAGAGACAAAAGCCAGCCTGGCAAACTTTCTAGGGCCTTCTTTGAATCTCCAAAGGACAGAAATTCAGAGTAAACATTATTGGTGCTTCAAAGTCCTCTTACAGGGACTCCAGATGAGCCTGAGTCATCTCAGTCTGTAACACACAGTGCTGTGGTCTAATGAGGCAATAGTCTTGGGTGCTTATGAGAAACAAACTTACATCCTTTCTGGAAGACAATATCCATCTAGGTCTCATATCTAATCAAAAAACAAAGCTCAACATGCAGATTGGTATGTAGTAGGAGAAAAAGAGAAATAAGTAACCTGACAGGCTAGGAAGAGAGAACATGGACAGGAATAAGATGATCAATAATTGAGTTGGTAGAGAGAGAAAAGTCAATATATTTCTTGCCATGGATGTGCCAAATCCAATCCACTAAGACCTGAATAGAGCAAAGAGACTGAGGACAGGAGTATACCTCTCCCCATCTGCCTGACTCTCTGAACTGTGACATCTAAGGATTCTCCAGCCTGGATTCAAATTAAGACTGGACATGACACCATCAGCTTTCCAGGTTCTAGAAAACAAAGACTTGAACACAGTACTTGTACCTTGGAACACTTGTACCTTGGAATATAGACTAGAATTACACTGTCAGTTCTGTGAAGTATTAAGATTGCTAGCTGAAGATTCTGGGGTTCCTCAGCATTCATAATTGTATAAGTTAGTTCCTTATAATAAATAAATACACAGGTACATATGAACAGCCCCTGTTTGTTCTGCTTCTCTGGAGAATATCATCTATTTTGGACTCTGGTATGGAGATATCTGGTAGTTAATACCTAAGCACATGGAAAAAGCTTTGGACCTGGATACTGTACAAGGGTTAGAGGTTGGAAGAGTTCTTAGGTAAATGCTAGACACATGGACGTAAGGGCCAGAACAGTGAGGTCTCAGATGGACATGAGGAAGACTGGTGGTTTGAAAAAAAAAAAACACTTTTTCTAGGAGTGGCACTATTAGGAGGTATGGCCTTGTTGGAGTAGGTGTGGTCTTGTTGGAGAACATGTGTCACTGTGGAGGCAGACTTTGAGGTCTCAGACATGCTCAAGATACTGCCCAGGGTCTCAGTCCACTTCCTGTTGCCTTCTGATCAAGATGTAACCAGCACCATGTCTGCCTGCACATCACCATACTCCCCACAATGATGTTAATAGACTGAACCTCTGAACTGTAAGCCAGCCTCAATTAAATGTTCTCCTTTATAAGAGTTGCCATGGTCATGGTGTCTCTTCACAGCAATAGAAACCCTAAGACATAGACTCTCTCAGAAACTGCAGGAAGTTGGCCTTTACTACAGTTTCAAAAATCTTAGCTAAACTGATCTTATGTTCTACTATTTTATGAAAGTGAAACTTCTGGGAAATGAAATTGAACATTTATCTAAGGAGATTTTTAACCAGGATGTTGAAGAAGCAGTTTTGTTTCTCTTGGCTTCTTAGAGTAAAATACAAGAAAAGAAAGATGAACTAAAGGAGAGTTGTTGAGCAAAAGAGTCGGAACTTTAAGATTTCAAATATGTCCAGTACTCCTATAGGGAATCAAGAGAAAGCAGTGCTCTGAAGAAAACAGTGAGCTGAACAATCATTCAATAAAAAGCTTGTAGAGTTACACATGGAAGCGCTGATAGCTGGAGTTGAGGAAGTGGAGACAACAGGTCATAAAGAAAGGCTGTTGAGCTCCTTGAGTTTGATAGACAGGATAATATGCCTACTTAGCTATGGAAGTATACCATTATTCAAAAGAAAGAAAGATAATTAAAAAATGTAATTCATGTAACCATATAATTAATTCAGAGATTATCAGAGATACTATGATCTGTGCCAGCCAGCTTCTGTCTAAAGATTTTACTCTAAAACCACCCTTGAGGATATGGGGTTTGAATTCCTAACTACATTATATACACAAAAATTAATTCAAGTGGATTATCAATCTAAACACTAAAGCAAGCACTATTTATATTCTTGGAATACAACAGGGTACTGAATCTCTGTGGCTGGATTAAGCAATACTGTCTTAAATATGACATCAAAAGCACAAGAAATAAAAAAAAAAAACCAAAGATTTTATTACAGTTAAGGCTTTGTGTTGAAAAAGACCCTGCTGAGGCCTGCCTGGCACCACTCAGCCTGGGCAGGTGGAAGACAGCACCTGCCTGGTGCTGGTCAGCTATGGGTACCACTACAATGAGCAAATATAAGGTGGAGAAAGGGGAGAAAAAGAGGAGAATGGTCCATGTGCTGTGGAGAGAGGTGGAACCGAAGAAGAGAAGGCAGTAAGGACAGGTTGATGTGGGTGGCCTGCACTGCCACCAAGGACCATGGTGACATTCGAGCCCGGCTATTGCTGATGGCCATGTCCGTGTCTACGGCCCTACCACTGGGGGTCTGTGTTGATGTCTGTGGCTGATGTTGCTACTGAAGGCTGTGCTAATGCCCGGGGTCTTGGCCTCCACCTAAGACTATGTTGATGTCCAAGAGCCATGCTGCCATGCCATACAGACCTGAGTGGCCTGTGCTGCCACCTGGAACCATAGTGAAATCAGGGCCCAAGCTGCAGCAGAGGACCATGTCTGGGTCTGAGGTCCTGTGCAACTGGGGTCTGAGCTGGCCCCACCCTTCACTGGTCCTGGGAGAGCTGGTACCACCCCTCATGGGAGAGCTGGGCCTGTACTCAGGACAGCTGGCCCCACCCCTCGCCATATGCACAGGAGAGCTGGATCCTCCCCTCACCTAAGGTAGGGTATTCCCAGCAGAGGCCCAGACTAACCAACTCAGCTACCCCCCAGGCCCAGAGCCACGGCTTTGAGTTGGCCCACCCCAATATCTACTCCATCTGTGACCTACTGGAGCACATGAAGGGACTGGTCCTGCAGACCCAGAGCTGTAGGACCTCCATGACTCAGGGCAACAGCAAGACATCCAAGAGGAGTCTCAGAGAGCGTTTAGTGTTGACTGTGTACCAGAACCCAGAAGCCTTAAACCAGACCACAACTCCTTACAATGGACATTCGAACATTCGCAAGCAAAGCTGTTTGGACAAAAGGGTTTACTGCTTGACACAGTGTAACTCCCAAGGCTCTAAGAAGTGTCGGAGAGGTAGGAAAGACGGAGGAAAGTATGTTTTTCTTTCTTTCTTTGTTGGTTTTGTTTTCTGTTTTCTTTCTCTTTTTCTAATTTTTAAGTAATATTTTTATTTGGGGGGGAGCTACAAGAGTGAAGGGCAGATAAGGAAGGACTGAGAAACAAGTGGGGTTGGGGTGCATGAAAGTCCCAAAGAATCAATTTTATTATTTTGTTTGTTTGTTTGTTTTCTGAGACAGGGTTTCTCTGTGTAGCTTTGTGCCTTTCCTGGATCTCACTCTGTAGCCCAGGCTGGCCTGGAACTCACAGAGATCTGCCTGCCTCTGCCTCCCGAGTGCTGGGATTAAAGGCATGCGCCACCACCGCCCAGCAGAATCAATTTTAAAAATTATGTTAAAGTAAAAAAAGAAGAGAGAGTGTAAGACAAATTGCTAACTGGTCTTATTAATAAAAAACCCAGAGCCAGATATTGAGGTGAAAACTGAGAGATCAGAGGAATAGAACAAGCCATAGCCAACCTCACCTTACCAACTCCTCAGCCTCCAGAGAGAGCTACTTCCTGTATACCCTCACCTATACACCTTTTGGTGCCTGTAGACAAAATTCTATACTGTCTTATTAAATAAGAAACACAGAGCCTAATATAGAGTTAAAAGCCCAAGAGATCAGAGCACTAGCGAAGAGCCAAGACCACCTTATCTTATCACCTGAAGAGAGACCTTCTTCCTGTATGACTTGTCTTTTTATTGCCTTTCTGTTCTGCCTTCTCATTGGCTCTAAACCCAACCACATGACTTCCTTGTCACTGCCTGTCTATATTGACCTCCAGGTCTCTATGGTTGGTACTGGGATTAAAGGTTCAGGTCACCACGCTTGGCTGTCCTTGACCACAGAGAGACTCTGCCTGCCATGCGATCGGATTAAGGGCATGTGCCCCCACCACCAGACTTCTGCTTAATGGCTCACTTTTACCTCTGATCTCCAGGCAACTTTATTTATTAACATACAAATAAAATCACATTTCAGCACCAATAAAATATCACCATAGGTGCCTTGTCATCTTACTTCCTCTCTCTGCCCAGCTTCATCACTTCCTCTCTCTGCCCTGCTCTATCACTTCCTGTCTGTCTGTCTAGATCTTCAGACCTCTATAGTTAAATAGTGCTGGGATTAAAGGCATGTGCCACCATGTCTGGCTCTGTTCCCAGTGTGGCCTTGAACTTACAGAGATCTACATGAATCTCTGCCTCCCGAATGCTAGGATTAAAGGCGTGTGCTACCACTGTCTGACCTCTATGTTTAATATAGTGGCTGGCTTTTTCCTCTGATTCTCAGATAAGCTTTATTGGGGTGCACAAATAAAATATCAGAGAGAGAGAGAGAGACTACCAAAAGAGTAAAAAGACACTCAGAGAACGGAAGAAAATATTGGAAAATAAGATTAGGAAATTGCATATAAATATGTAGATTTCTTACCTGTTGACAACAAAAGATAACCCAATTTTTAATATGCTAATGATTTAAGTAGATTTTTGTATAAATACATACTAATGACCAATAAGCACATGAAAGAATGATCAGAATCACTAGTCATTGGGGAAAGGCAAATAAAAATCACAAGAGGTCGCTTCACAACTACTGAGAAGGTAACAATGAAGAAGACGGAAATAGATGTGCTGGTGAGTGTGGAGAAACTGGCAGTCTTTTACATTCCTCAATGTATGATCCCAACATGAAGATGGAGAGCCTGCAAATTCATGCATGAAGGTCCACAGCAGCATTATTCAGATGGATTTGGATTGATGCGTGGATGAGTACAAGGTGGTCTGTCCATACAATGAGGTATTATTGTTGTAGTTTAGTTTAAAACGGCGGAAGGCACCTTGGTGGGTTGGAGCCAAGAGGCACCACAAAGTCACACCACACCACAGAACTCACTGGGAGGTTTATTGGGGGTAAGGGAGGGGAGGGGAGAGAAGGGGGTGCAGAGGTGGCCTCTGGAGATGAGAAGTGGTGGGAAGAGAGGGGGGAATGGGCAGAGCTTGCTTTTCATAAGGAGATTTAGCACTTATACCTAGGGAGAGCTCTATGTAGGCATAGCTGATGACGCATTCTGTCAGGACCCTGAGCAGGCCAGCGTAGATGCCCGAGTGCTAACATTCCTCCCTTTTGTTTATTATAAAAGGTGAGGAGTTAGGAAGGGGCAGCAGGTGAGGCGGGAATGAGGACGTCAAGTTCTCAAGACTGCTTCCTGCTGACCTGAGGGGCATCAGTCATCTTTGGGGGACTTGAGAAAGCTGGGATGCTGAGATGGCAATTTGGTTGTTTTCATTGCTGTCCAGGCTCTGTGAAACCATCTGGCACTGCTTGGACTTGCAAGATGCTCGAGATGGATCCAAGTCGACTCCCTGAAGCTGACAAGAATTTTTTGAGTTTGAAAAAAAAGGTAAGTTTAGACAAATTAGCCATTCTCACTGTTTATGATCTGTATTGAAATTTACCTTGTGGAAATGGCAGTATCCTCACACCTTTGAGTCATTAGAAAGCAACAAAGGGAATTTAAAATCCTGAGTTGTGGCTATGAAAATACAGTATATAGTACAGTGGTATAGTACAGTGGTACACTACTCTTCCAGAGCTAGGTTAATAGCTTATCAGAATCCCATAGACTAATGTTAAGGCTATGAACTGTCGGAGTCTTAATGTAATGGTAGCACAGCGAGAGAGAGAGAGAGAGAGAGAGAGAGAGAGAGAGAGAGAGAGAGAGAGAGAGAGAGAGAAGAGTCTGGAACACGTTTCATTCTTTTATACATCTCAAATCACTTTCTCCTTATCGCCACTTAAGCTTTCCTGTCTTCACATAAACAATCCTTAAAGCACCTTCTTAGAACCTAAAACATTTTTCTTAGATCCTCAACTTAAGCTTTCGATCTTCACATAAACTCTACACCTTAAAACACCTTCTTTCTATCTAATCCTCCAGGAGATACAGGCGGCTGACCACTGAGAGCAGTCACTGTAAAGCGAGTTCTTTAAATAAAGGAATGGTTAAAAAAAATTACATTGAAATCTGTTCTGTGAGTGTATCTCTTTCTTTGAGTCAGGTAATGAGGTCAATTGTGTCTGGACTTAGTATTAGCTCTCGGATAGTGAGGGCTAGGCCCTGAATTTTACACAGAGAACTGAGGAGGCAGCTGAAGCGCTGGTAGCTGCTGTAAACTGACAAAGCTGTCACCAGGCTTGTTGTCAAACAGCATCAGAGTCTGAGAAGGAAATTTTACCTGAGTAAGCTGCAGACCAAGTAGCTTCCAAATGTATTGAAAGTGACAGAGACTTCCTTGCTGGCTACCTAGACAGCCACCCCAGGGTCCTCCAGGGTCATTGCCGGCAGAGGTCTCGGGGCAGCATCAGTTTTTGGCTGCCAGATCCAGAAGATCCAACAGACTTTCCTGTGGAGTAGGAACTTGTGGGGGGGACCAACCTACCTTGTCTAGGCATCTCCAGGCAATCGAGTCCCCCGTGTCCTGTTGTCCACAGTCTGGAGAGGGGCTTGGCAGCAGTTGAGGTGAAAGGTAATGTTTGCTAGGTGCCTGGCATTGCCACATTTGAAGCAAGTTCTTCTGCCCATCCATCTTCTTTGGAGGAAATAGAGGTGCTTCCAGGAGCTGGCATGTCTCTCTTTCATGTAAAACTTTTTTATTAAATATTTTAAATGCCATATTCTGCAGATTTCTGAAGCATTTGAAGACTGTCTATCTATTAGGTACATCTGAATAGACAAATTTTGTTTTGTTTCTAGTTACACGTTTTAAGTTTAACTTTGAAAACATATACAGGGGACTAAGTAAGGCTTATCCCTGTAATTAATTATAAGATGACTATTAACTTGTGTTCCTCAACAGTCTACAATGTGTTAGTAGCCCTCATAAGATTGGAACTTTACATTCCATTCCTGTAAGAATAAATATCAAAATAATAGTTTCTAATCATAGATAATGGCCTCAGTAAAGAAACCAAAATAGACATTTTGTGGGTTTGTTCCAAGCTGCTAAGGCTGTCATCTAAGAAGGCAAGGAATAGTGACAGGGGAAAGACCCCAGGACGAAATGGGAACTGGAGAAAGGGGGCTTGTGAGTTGGGGTGTGGCCCATGAGCAGGGACTGAGGGAGCCCAGAGGTCAGCACTGCCCTTGAGAAGCCTTGGGTGCCCCTGCCCAAATGCCCAACTCTGGGATAAGGACCCGCTCAGGGGACCAGGCATTCCATTACAGAATATATACCTTATTTATCAAACACATGTTGCCATTTATCTAAGTTCTCTAGAAGCTTGGTGTTGAACACTTGGCAAAGACATAAGCCCTTAGGTGTAAATCTCTAAGTTAGCTTTTGTTAATCTGAATAGATCATTATAACCTTCAATTTTTATCACCATATAGAGTATATTCTAAACCAGAATTGAATCATATATACAGTATGCTGTAACAAATCTCCATATTTTTTCATCATACAAAACTCCATACCACCGGGCAGTGGTGGCGCACACCTTTAATCCCAGCACTCGGGAGGCAGCGGCAGATGGAGCTCTGTGAATTTGAGGTCAGCCTGGGCTACAGAGTGAGTTCCAGGACAGGCTCCAAAGCTACACAGAGAAACGTTGTCTTAAAAAAAAAAAGAAAGAAAGAAAGAAAGAAAAACAAAAGTCCATACCAATCCAAAATATTTGAGACTTATTGCTTCCTTAGTCTAAAAGGAGATACAATGAACAGAGCTCACTAGGACTAAGAAATGTACTCTTTAACCTTAGTAAAAGATGGCTGCCATCACGTGGCTGCCTTCATCATGATGAGATCCCAGCCAAGATGGAGGAGAGTCACGTGGTTGCTGTTTAAAACATGTTTTTCTAAACAATAGCTACATGCATATATACACAGAGTTGAATCCAAGTTTCATGCACATACACAGAGAGTTAGGTCCAGCTTACATTCACACATACAGTTAAATCCAAGTCACATACGTGTACACACACACAAGCTGGCTTCTCTGACTCCCACATTGCAGCAAGCATAAACAGGACATTTAGAGAGGGAGAGCTGACAGACACAAGCAGGTCTTGGAGCAAAGAAAAGGAAAGAAAGTGGAGAATTACTTCTCGGTTCCCTGACTGCCTGGCCCAAGGAATACTGAGGCCAGTCAAGGAATACTGAGGGGAACGTTCAGAGGTGGGTATCCCTGCCAGAGACCCAATTGCTAGTATTGAATGGGAGGCAAAGCCATTGGTGAACAAGAAAGCAGGTTTGTTGCAGGTGGAAGAGGGTAGATCTGTTGCAGATGGAGCAGGTGGGTGGGGTCCCAGTGTGAAGTGGGTACCTTTGACAGGCCACTAAACAAACATGCCACATGCAACAGAGTTAGTACAAGAGGTTAATTGGGGGAGGGGCAGAGCAGAAGACTGAGAGAGTTAAAAGCGCATCTGCATCTGAGTGGGGACTTGAGAGAGGCAGGCAGACAAGAGGAAGAGAAGCAAGAAAGAAGAGAAAAGGCAAGAGAGGAAATTGGAAACAAGGAGGGGAGTAAGAGGCAAGAGAAGAGGCAGAGAGAGCGAACTCTGCCTGGTGGGAACTTTTAAAGAGGGCACATGTCGAATAGCTGATGGTGGAAGAGGACCTGGTTGAGATGGCCGGGTGGCCAAACCAGGGCCATAACAGGCTCCCCTAGCAGCCCTGACATGAACCAAGCCTTAGTTTTGGTTAACCGGCTGGAGCTGAGCAAGCAATTCTTAGGAAAACCACAACTTAGGGGCAACCAATCAATAGGTGCCCCCCCAGCCTCCTGCCAGCTTAGCAAGCCCCCCAGCCCCTTCTGCTGGCTCAGCGGATGCCCCCCACACTTCTGCTAGCTAAAGATAGCTTTCCTTACCCTCTGGTCAACAAGTCCCTAGACACTAGACCCCCCCACCACCAATGGGCCCCTAACCACTACCAATCAGCTCCCAGACTAATCTTTCCTCCACCAATCAGCACCAGATTAATCCCTCCTCCCTGGAATTCCCCTAACTCTGCTTAAAAGGAGCTTGAGACCACCCACCCCACTTCAGGGTCGCTAGTCACCATCCCATCGTGCTGGAAATAAACGCTCTTGCTAAATTGCATGCGTGACTGTTGGTCTTTCTTGGGGCTTCTCTCAGACCCTAACATTCATGGCAGGTGATGATGTAACACCTTTGGCTGAAGAGGCAGGCTGCTGCCACTGCATCAAAAATTAACGTTAGAACTCTTTAATGAAAGAAGCAGGGTTAGACGTATAAGACCCCAGTTTTTTTTTTTTGTTTTGTTTTGTTTTTTCTACTTGAAAGAGTTTACTTAATGAAAAGGGGACATACGTCTTAACAGGCTTCATAGCTAGCATTTGCTGAGTAGAGGAACAGGAAGAAAGAACAGAGGGAGGGCTTGGAGCAAAGATAAGAGGAAGTTTGGACATAGTACCCTCTTCCATCTTTCCAATCACTAGCAGAATTTGCAAAGGTCCCGTAAAATAACAGGATACACGGTGCCCGTTAGCCGCCATTTGGATTGATATCTAGGGGTATTGGGACCAGATCTGACTGCAAAGCAGGGTAAGTTAAGCCCTTAAGTTGGGTGCTAGGTGTAGAAGTCTGAGGTTTTCCAAAAGACATCCCAATGGAGAGCTTGCAGATAGGGTGCTAGGTGCATTTCCCATGAGTGAGATAGAACAAACAAGCTCCAAGGGTCTGAAATTCCACGTGTCCCAGGAATTCAGGGAGGATCGGATTGAGAAGGCACCAGCTGTCCAGTGGGCTGTCACACAAAGACCAGGGGCTGGGGCTCTGAGCCCGAGAAACAGGTGATCACCTGGTACCAGGGCTTTTGGGTGGGGCTGAAAGGTGAGAAACCGCACTCCAGAGGAGAATCCTCACTCATAGGAAATGGCCAGAGATGGGAGACTTACCAATCATTACCAGTGTTAGATGGGGAGCCCAGCGACCCGTTAGGTGGAAGTGAGCCTGTTGTAGGTAGACTGAGTTAAGGATCCCGGCCTGCCTCAGTCTGCCGGTGGGCAGGAGGAACCACCAGGAGACCCTGCCCAGTTAAGGCACCAATGTTGTAGTTTAGTTAAAAACGGCGGAAGGCACCTTAGTGGGTTGGAGCCAAGGGGCACCACAAAGTCACACCACACCACAGAACTCACTGGGAGGCTTATTGGGGGAAGGGAGGGGAGGGGAGAGAGGGGGCAGAGGTGGCCTCTGGAGACAGAAGCAGTGGGAAGAGAGGGGGGAATGGACAGAGCTTGCTTTTCATAAGGAGATTTAGCACTTACACCTAGGGAGAGCTCTATGTAGGCACAGCTGATGACGCATCCTGTCAGGACCCTGAGCAGGCCAGCGTAGATGCCTGAGCACTAACAATTATGTCAGCCTTAAAAAAAAAATCAAGTCTGATACGTGTTACAACACGAATGATCTTTCAACACATTATACTTAGGTGAAAGAAGCCAGAATCAGTAGACCATATGGAGCACAGCTCCCTTTATATACCATGCCAGACAAAACAAACCAACAGGGACACAAAGACGACTGGGGGCCCCTGGGCCTGGGAGCAGAGGGAAGAAAGTTATGACAGAGATAAGTGGCTGTGAATGATGGCACCCGGTATCCTGTAGTGGTTTTGGACATCTGAATGCAGACAGTATAGTGATGGTTGATGTGTTTTTAGAAAAAAAAATGTACTTTGTGTTTTTAAAGAATGAATTTTAGGGCTACATGGATTATACCTCAACAAGGCTGCTACTAAATGGGAAATCTATATAAAATTTACACATATATATGTATATGTGTTGTATGTATCTGCAGCTGCAGACGGGAAGAACACTAAGCTTTGCTGAACATTCCTTGACAGAATCATGGGCTGTCACTGAAGTTCTAGAGAGAAAATAAGCTGCAAGACGAGACCTCTAAAACTGGAGGTGGAGTAGGTGACACAGAGGGCGGCTGGCCAGCCTCTCAGCCCTCTTGTGGAGGTGCGCTGCTCACCACCGTGTGGGAGGAAGGAGGAACTCACACCAGCTCACGCAAATTGAAGGAATGCCTTCTTCGCATTTGTGTATCAGAAGAAAGTAAGTGTCTCAGTAACATCCTAGATCTCATTCCATAATTCTCTTGAAAAATCAAATACCTGGATTCTTTGTGCCTCTATCAAACTTAAATGCATCATTAAAATAAATGTCTGTGTTGTGATGTACAGGGTGAAATTAACCCACACAAACTTTGTGCAGCTTCAGGAAACATTTAATATTCCTGTATTTAGCTGAAAGGATTTCTTTCTTAATCCTTGAGTCAATGGTGCAATGGGTGGGGCATTTAATGGCAGTGTCCAGTCAGCCCCCAGCAATTGTGTGCTCTATGAGTAACCATGAGTAGGCTTATGGCTGTGTATGCCACACCTAAGTAGTCCAGCAGCCATTGCCATCATAGGCAAGGGAAAGGAAAGATGACTAGACTGTTGCCATGGTCCTCTACAGAGGATACTGCAGAGAGAAGCTGGGAGGGGACCACTATATCAAATGTCCTTTTCCCAGTTTTACCAATGAATGAATTCTCACTGAGATGCAAGATAATTAATTGAACTTGGAGAAATGAGATGTACTTGTCCTAGGAGATCCCCTGCCGGGCAGAACAGACTGGCTTTTATGAATGGAAATCACTAGTGCGCATGAGGGAGACCTGACTTCATTCTCTCCTCATAATCAACATTCCTCATAAGTCATCAAATCTGATTTTATCCACTGACAAGGTTGCATCCAACACATTGATGATTCAACATGTCACAAGCATGTAACCTAGCCTATAATGTGAAATGATGTTTGAAATGAGTTTCAGGAAAGGTGCTGCTGCTTTTTTAAGGTATTTTGATGAGCAGTGAGCTTGTTTTTCCAGAACAACTCTTAGCAAAAGGCAGTAAGAAGCACAGGAAAGGCATTTGATCCCCAGAGATATCCAGCACTACTACAATACACATCCTTAGACCAATCAGCAACTGCTCTTAGCCTGTGTTTTCAAAATATCAGACTCAAAATTATTGCAAGGTTCTGTTAAACACTTTAAATTGTGTGTAAACACCGTGCATGAAATTGAGTGTCAACATTGTTGTCTAGCTGGGATCCTCTCTGTCCTGGCTGCATGCCGGCATCATCTCAGAGTAATTAGTGAATACACTTCCCAAGCACTTGCTTCCCTCAAAAACTTATCTGGGGAGGTATCTAGGCATCGGTAGTTTTTAAAATGCTTCTGGGCAATTCTAAACAGCAGCCAGGGTTGACAAGAACTGGATAGAAGAGGTCTCAAAATGAGACGTGAAAATGGTTTCAACATAGTCTCCCAGGATGACTGAAATGAGGATTCAGGTCAGGGCCCCACCCAATCCTAATGATTCAGAATTTCTGGGAGGAACCCTAAAATCTCCATGAACAACTTCCCAGGTAATTGGAATATATTCTAAAATTCAAAACTATGGAGGGAGGGAGAAGACAGTTGGAAACAAGTACAAGACGGGTCTCTGAAGGCTGTGCCCAGGAAAGACCATCTTTGTTAATATCCCTCTACCATGTGCCCAACTCAGGAGGACCAGCCATCTTGTTTTCCACCACTGCTACTTGGTTAAATAATTACTTGCATGATACTTGACCAAAAACCAGGATGTAGATGCTCATAAACCAACTTGCCTTTCACATTTCAATAACCACAAAACAAGATTATGGAAACCCAGAAGCCCATGCAATCAGGAAGAAACATAGACTAGTAAATAATATGTTGGACTCCGCTATCTTCTCTCCTCCTTCTCTAAACTTCTTCCAAGGCTTTGAGGAAGAAAAGGTCAACGTTTGAAAGGAAGATTCTCATTTTTTAAAAAAGTGCAAAAACTTTACTTCAAAGGGCACTGCCCAGAGAGCAGCAGGGGCTTCAGGGCCCAGTGGGCAGGGCTGAGTGCAACTGGGAGATGAAAGCAGGTGGTGGGGAGAAAGGAGATCCTACCACAGAAACAGCCCCTTCTTGATTTTCAAGGAACGTCACATATGCTCCTTCAGACACTGTGAAGGACTGAGTGAAATCTTTGTACGACAATGAGTCAAGGCCCACAGTGAAATTGCCAACCCAATTCATCTTGTAAAGCTTCCTAAAGGTATTAAATTTCCGAAAATTCTACTGTCAATGAAGGCATCATTTTTTTTTTTTTACTCAAACTCAGAACCTAGGGTTTCAAATTTACTCCTGTGTTTCTATTTCTAAGGAAAAAATGTAAATAAATCCCCTAGTTTCACTCACTCCTGGCTAACTCATAAATAACTCATTTGAGGTTTCATGGTATATCTAAGTGGCAAGGCACTTGCCTAGAATATTCGAGGCTTCGAGTCCATCCACAGCACCACTAAAAGGTCACCCGCATGAGTAATGCATTATTAGTCTCCCAGTAACTATGCTTCAGATAACGACTCTGCTGTGTTGGTTATGATGATAGCAACTGTCTGGCAAACTTTTTGAGGAACTTGAAGGCCATTTTGCCCGAAACACTGACTGTCCAGTTGGTTTGCAGATAGATGTCTGGAGAGGATGAAAAGTCTCAAGCTCTCAAATTTATATTCTGCCTCCTTTGGGGCCATATGTTTCTGCTGAGATTTTACTCAACTCTGTAAGGAGCATGTTGGGCATTTGATAAGGGTGCTGGCCAACACTCTAGCACAGGTCACTTACCTTTCATCCTCCTCAAGGCTAAAGATGCCTACCTACCAGGTGCCATGACGGGAAACACCACACAAAGGGAGAGAAAAGAGGTGATGCCACGTTTCTGGATGATTTCTACCTATTTCCAGAAAATACATGAACATCCCTCCCCCAATTAGTTTACCAGTCTCCTTGTCAGACCTGATGTATCTGTGAGCTATCTAAACTTCCTGATAAAGAAGAACTGATATGTAAGCAAAAGCTTCTGCATTCTTGCATTCTTTAGGCACCAAACAAAGCCTTCTTCCTCCAAACATTTGTTTATACATTGTTTTTTGCTTTTTTTGCTAGTTTCAGTAACATGTTCTCGACCACCCAACCCTTAACAAATCTCTTGTTATGTTTCATTTCTTCCACCCTTTTTCCTTTCTACCATTTCTTTGACCTTTTGAAGATTTTTCATTATTATTTTTTCTCATGTGTGTGTGTGTGTGTAAATAAATTCCATATGCATGAGGGTGCCCACAGAGGCCAAAAGAGGGCATCAGATCCCATGGATCTGGAACTCCAGGCAGCCCAACATGGATCCTAAGAACTGAATTCAGGGCCTCTGGAAGAGCAGCCAGTGCTCACTCTTAACCTCTGAGCAATCAATCTAGTTACACAATTTTACCATTTCTTTTGAATCTTCTTGCTATTCCCAATAATAATTTTATTGCCCTTATATATATTAAAGGTTTATGTCACTATAAAGGTTAATATTATGGTGATATTATTTTTGATGATGATGATGATAAAGATGGAACTTAAGAATTCAATAATCTTCCCAGATGGAGTTGACTCATCATTCCTAAGTGGTCCTCTTTGTCTCTTGTTAGTACTCTTGATGTCCATTGCACCAAAGAAGTCTTTCCTTCATCCTCTCCTCTTGGTTTCAATAGGTCCTGGTCCAGTCCCAGCAGAAGCTGGTCTTACTGTGTTTTCTAACTATTCCCTCAGCCAAGTAAAGCTGGATAAAGTTTAAAAAGGGGAGTTGGAGAGGTTGCACCAAATGGCTATTAAAGTGAACAGGGGAAATGACCCAGAGGACCTCCTCCAAGTTGCCTCCATCTGCCTTTCCAGCATCTTCTTACTCCCCTACTGCCTTTTTTCCAAACAAGTCCCCCTATCCCCAGGGCCTCTGCCTAACAGAGGCAGGGACTCATCTTCCCCCAGGAACCTACTGAAAACTGTCTTCTAAAGACCTGCAGACCATAGAAGAGCTTGACACAGGATAAGACTTCAATATGAGTGTTCTGCATCACCCAAAGCATGCACAGGAGCCTCTCTCTGATTTCTGGAGATGTTTTCCTCACTCAGAGTGAGGATTCCTCCTCCTCCATCTCAAGTGGCCACCCTCCCAAAGCTAAGGCAACTCAAAGAAAGGAAAATGGGAAACAGAAGAGATGAAGGGAAAGAGTCTGGACATTGTCTTATCCACAGAAAGATATCATTTAACACAAGAGTACACAGCTCTGACATTTTCACAATGTCAGCAACAGAGCACGCATCTATAGGACCGATTCTGATACCACACTGTAGACTACTCAAGGCTTATGACAGCCTTTCTAGGATCAGCAGGATTATCTCCATGGAATTGCACTATAATTGAAAAGATTTAAGGTTTTCAATGACTTAGTAGATATGGAAATATATATATATATATATATATATATATATATATAGAGAGAGAGAGAGAGAGAGAGAGAGAGAGAGAGACTATAATGTATACATGCATATGTTTCTTAGTTCTGCTTGCTATGAGAGAGGAAACCTGTGCCAATGAGTAACACTCTCCACTAAAAAATTCAGAATAAATGGATAATGAGGAAATCAGAGAGGTAAAATACAAGGGAAACATAAAATAATCCAGAAAGTCAAAAAGTATCCAAAAAGGACAGAGATTAAAGGGGTACAGAAGTCAGCACAAAGGTGCTCTCCTCAGCCAAGCTGAGGGCAATCTGATCATAAAAATCATCACAGCAGACCACCAGCCACTTTTTAAAAGAGGGTGTGGAGCCCATGTCAGTCACACATCATAGTGCCCATCATTGGAGATCACAAAATGTCATTCACCAGCTCAAAGCAGAAAGATCTCACAACACAGTTCTGATTGTTCTGGCTCGGGTGACATCCCTCAGTCAGTTACTGTTGTCCAAGTCTATCATCAATAGAGTACATGCTGCAGCTCCTTAAATCCACACTGTCCCCTGCTAATAGACTCACCTCTCACATGCCCTTTCAGAAACCTTGGGACAGGGGCCACTGTCCAGTTTAAGCCATAATCACACTGTTAATAGGCCAAAGGTCTTCACTGATCACAACTTCAATCATTGAAAATTATCCTCATGCATCCATAGTACTAATTTATGTTTGCCTAAGAATCAAAACTATGGGCTGGAAAGAGAACTTGGTGGTCAAGAGTGATTACTGCTCACCCAGACAACCCGCAGTTTGGTTCCTAGCACCCACACTGAGCAGCTCACAATTTCCTGTACCTCCAGCTCCAAAGGATCTGACACCTCTTCTGGCCTCCATGGGCACCTGCGTTTATTTGTACATACCTACACACTGATACAAATATATACACATAAATAAAAATAAATATTTTTAAAAAGAAGTTCAAATCATTTTCTCATTTTTGATTTTATATATATGTATGTTTATACATATATATATACATAGATACATATAAAATGTGAGACTAAGAAAAATACACTTTTCATTTAGTTGATGAATAATCATAGGTATTTTAGTTTGTTATATATAATAGTTTTTAAATATCAATTTTTTAAATATTCCATAGGATATTTTTTTTTACCTAAAGATGTTCCTTTCTAGTAGTTCTAAGCCAGTAAGGGTTTGCACCCCTTTTTTTCTAGATCTTCCTTCCTCTCTTACTCAGTCAAATCCAGTCCCACAGAATGTCTACAGTTTGTTGATTTCCTCACCAGACAAGACATTTGGCTGCAGGATACAAATGGAATTAGACAGGTTCTCTGCCCAGGGACCGGGCACAGTTCCAAGTGAAGTTTGTTCCCAATATGGTAACCATAACAGGCCCCTACATGAGGATCTCAGAAGGCTGATCTCTGAGAAAGAAAGCCTCTCTGTTACATGATGCCTACACTTTATCTTCAGTGAATCTTGGCTCAAAAGGATGAACTCTCACTTTGAGAAAAATAGAGGAAGGATTGTGCGGCCATTAAAAATAGCTCATATTTCAAGTCCTTGGGTCACCTCAAGTTACTGACTCATACCTTTGAGGAATGAATGTCAAATACTTGAATCTGTCGTCATGACATGGACCCTATCTCAGGGAAACATTTTATGTTGCAATAAGTAATAAAGTACATGTGCATGCATTTTCAGAGATACATTTACATCTCATGAACTAGAAGCAGTACAAAAGTTTCCCTGGGGACTCCTTTTAACTTCCGCTCAGTGATGACTCCCAAGGTGTTTATTGCCAAAGAATGACATAATTGCTATCTCATTCTGACAGCGCTTTCAGAGAAATTACTCAGGTTGACCCATCAGACCGGGCAGGGCAGGGGGGATAATTCCTATAAGATACTATGTGCTTTAATTTTTTATTGTCAAATATCTAGGCATTTACTCAAAGTTAAAAAAACATTTTACTACTCAATAATTAAAGTAAATAAGGTGTTTTCGACCTTGATACTCTTTTTTAAGAAATGTATATAAATATCCTTTTTTAGTTTATTCTTCTCCCATACATTACATCCTGACCACAGTTTCCCCTCCTTCCTTTCCTCCTACCCCCCTCCATCCCTCAGATCCATTCTTCCTCCATTTCCCTTCAGAACAGATCAGGTCTCCAGGGATATCAACTGAACACAGCATGTCAAGGCTGGAGTAGACAACCCAGTAGGAGGAGTAGAGTCCCAAAAGCCAGTAAAGGAGTCACAGACAGCCTCTGCTCCCACTGTTAGGAGTCCCACAAGAAGACCCCCAACTATAACATGTATGCAGAGGACCTCGCTCAGACCATACAGGATTGATGATTGCCACTTCGGTGTCTGTGATTAGTTGATTCTGTGGGCTGTATTCTCCTGGTATTCTCCACGCCTCTGGCTCCTACAATCCTCCCTCCCCCTCATGCGTGAGTTCCCCACGCAGCACCTACTGTTTGGCTGTGGGTCTCTGCACCTGGCCCATCAGTTGCTGGATGAAATTGCCTCTCTGATGGCAAGTGGGGTAGGCTCTGATCTATGAGCACAGCAGAACATCATTAGAAATCATTTCATTGACTTTTATTTTTGACCAGTCATGTTTGGTTCTAACTAGGTTTCTGGGCTGTCCAGTCTCTGGTTCTTGGCCATTCAGGCAGTGCTAGGAGTGGGCTCCCTCTCATAGCGTGGGCCTCAAGCTGGACCAGCCATCGGTGACCACTCACACAAGCACCGCCCCCTCCCCGACCTGTACCCCAGCACATCTGATAGGCAGGACCAATTGCAGGTCGAAGGTTTTGTGGTTGGGTTAACACCCCAGTCCCTCCACTGGAAGTTGCCTGTTTACAGGGAGTGGCCAGTTCAGACTCCGTATCCTTATCCCCCATTAGTAGGAGTCCTCACTAAGGTCACCATCGTAGATTCCAAGGGGTTTCCACTGCACCAGGTCTCCCCGTCGACTCCCACAATGGCCCCCAACTCCAGCCATCTCCCCCAGTACTCTCTCCCTGCACCCCCACCCCACCCCCCACCTCAATACTCCTAATTGAGTAAATGGGAAAATGAATAAAAGTGATTTTTTAGACTTGTAATACAAACCATCCATAGAGCAGAAAGTTAAGTCTTGTTCTCCCTGAGTCCCCCAACTTCTAACTGTGACACCTCCACTGGCTGCCGCCTCCACTGGCTGCCACCTCCACTGGCTCCCACCTCCACTGGCTCAGCTGCCATGGGCTCAGATTCTGCCTCCCAAACACTCTAGATGCAAACCTCTGCCCCTGAACTGTTCCTTTGCATGCTCCTGTCTTCATCCCCATCCACTCTAGTTCTCTCTCAGACCCACGAGACACCTGCCCACTGCCCACTCTCCTGGCTTTTAGAATCCAGTTCTCTTGTGAACAGAGTACAGAGGTTGTGTTTGGTGGTATGTATTGTTAGATGTCACTTCCACACTCCTTGTGTGGACTTCATTTACACTCACAGTCTCTCCCATTAGCCTTGACATAACCAGAATTGGCAATAAAAACATAAAGCGGAAAACATCGGAAAGGAGGGTGGTAGAGAAGATCCAGGTCTCCCGAATCCCACACCACAGCAACAGAGTGAAAGACTCTGTGATTTAGAATGAAAGAGAAAGGCTTAGAGGGGGCTAAAAGACAAGATTTCATGTGAGAGTCACCTAATTCACCTACCCCTTGAAAGCTGGGTCTGGGGTGACCGGAGGCAACCATGGATTTTAATTGCAAACTCAATAGGATCTGGAATCTACTGAGACACACCTCTGGGCAGGTCTGGGGGGGTATTTCCAGGAAGAATTAATTTGAAAGACCTTCCACTGGGTATGTGGCACCTTCTGGGGGACAATCCAGATATAAAGAGGTCCTGGGAAGGAACTCGGTGCTACTAACTTACCTATCTTTGCTCCTGAGGGTGTGTGTGTGTGTGTGTGTGTGTGTGTGTGTGTGTGTGTTCTTGTTCCTCCTCCTCGTCGATTTCATTGTCTCCTCTTCCTTCTCCTGCTGCTGCTGCACCCCACCATCCCCAACGTCAGATATCAGATCCTTCTCCTGCTGCTGCACCCCATCACCCCAATGTCAGATATCAGATCCTTCTGCTGCTGCTGCTGCACCCTGCCATGCCCAACGTCAGATTTCAGTGTCTTCAGCCTTTCAACCTGTACTGAATTCTAGAGACTTCTCAGGAACTTCCCAAGCCTTTAGCACACACTGGGACTGCTGAGGCACCCCATAGCTTTGTGTACTGAATACTACTTTTTCAGCCTTTCCAGCATGCAGGCAGCCATCATAAGACTCCCCGTTCCCTGTGGGCTGTGAGTTCTTGTAATGAATCCCTTTTAATAATATATATGCATTCTTCCAGCTCTCTTTCTCTGGAGAACCTTGCCTAATTCACAGTAGAAGTAAAGACACACAGTAGAACTTCTGTTTAGATTTCAGAATCCAAGAAGAGGCAAGACCTGAGCCTCAAATGCTGGAGGAGGCCCCAAACACAGCAAGCTCCACAGGAACTCCTCCAGGAGATGGAAGTAGTGACGTCTGGCCATGTCTGGATATGTGCAGGCATTGAGCGGAGCTAGGGGAGGACCCTCCAGGGGGTTGACAACCAGATGAACGGTGTCTGGAATAAATCCTGAATCTGATGGTGTGTGCTTGTGTTTAAGGAGTTGTCGTAACAGTCTTCTTATATTGAATTCACTTAGAAGTTTGAGTTTCTCTCTCTGAATTCTGACTTAATTCAGTTACCAAGAAGCCTCAGTTTTGCACACCTGATTTCTGAAGTTTATAGCACTCCATGACGAATGTCCTTTGCAAAGCTCAAACATTTCCTGCACCCCTTTAATACCACTATAATTCACAAATACAAATACCTCTGAAAGACAATATTACGTCACAGCTGGTCACCAATTACGTTTTGGCCTCGGCTTTGCTATAAATGAAGAGTTCACAGCTAGGGTACACAGGTAGCTCTTCCTGAAATGTAGTCCTCTCCCCTCTTTCTCAAAGAAGTTGTAGCTAGAGCATCCTTCTGCAAGAATCCACCTCCTTCTCTTGGCATCCTTCATGGTCTTTAAGATGCAGCTTTAAGGGTTGATAGTCTGTGTTATTTCAGAAAAACTTCAGTTCCCCCTCAGACAGTTCAGAGAACATCCATTTTAAATGGCCTTGACTGTGACTTACTTTTGCTCTTCCAAGTGCAGGCAGAGCTGGGGGCTCACTTAGCAACACAGAGAGGGGAACCGGAGGATACTCAGCACAGGAGGCTGAGCAGAGTGGAGGGAGGGTGAGGAGCATGCTGGTTAAGATACCCGACAACAGGCCTTACCTTCGGCGTCTGGGAGGCAGCCAAGCTAACGGCAGCTGTCTATCTTGTTATAGGAGTTTCTTGGCCCCCCTTTATTGGTAAAATTATTAAGGCCACTCCCATAGTTAAAAGGGAGGTTTGTTTAGTGGCGTAACTTACAAATGAAGGGATAGGTAGGTTGCAGGGTCTGGGGAAGACGAAGCACAGTCCGGCGGTGTTCTCTGGAGAACCCTGCTCGGTCTACCTCTAGTGTCCAGGGTCCAGGAACCAAGAGAGCTGGTGCATCCAGATCTCGGGTCTTCAGGGTCCTCTCTGGGCCCCGCCTTGTAGGCGTGACAGTTACCGAAGCCACAATGGGGGTTGGAACTTCCAGATCAAAGCTGGAATAGCTACCCACTACACCCCTTGGCCAACAACTTGAAGGGAGGCTTTCCATGCCTGGTCCTGGGATTTTCCATAGATAGCCTGTGGCTCTTGGAGCAGGGTCCATTATCACACAGTTTGATCCATTTAAGCTACATGTATCTGTGCTCATGCACACGAGCACATACATACATACATATTACATATGGGTGTTTTAAAGCACGCTTATAAAATAATATATTTCCCTATGGCTTTTTCAAACATCCTTAGTGTTATTCATCTCTCTCTGGCCCTGTATTACCTTCCCTCAGCTCCCAAGTTAAAGTACTCCCCTGTTTTTCTGTTTTCTTTTTTATGGCATTTTTGTCTTCCTATCCCCTCCTTCAGAACTCCCCATCCCTGCCCACCATGGTCAATTTCTACTTTCTGTCCTCCTCAGTTACATCAAGTTATATACTCAACTCTGTGAGGACTCCACACACTCCCAACACAGGACTTGGAGGAATCCAGCTGGAGCCGACACAGAAGGCCCCTCCCTGAGGGCTAGTTCTCGGAGCATGGGAAGGTGCTGTTCAAACTGCAGAGAAGAAAAGTAATCAATAGTGCCACCAGGTTTAAAGCCCACAAATCACAATGGTGACCGGTCCGGCACGATATCCCCAGCGATGTGATTACTAGCACTTTTATCTAGGGGTAACCTCCAGCTGTCTGATTGGACTCAATAGGACGTAAATTCATGCCCAGTACTGTAAACTTAGCCACTTACCCATGGCTAGTGAGGCCAAGGACCCTGGAGTAAAACCTACCTGCCATTTTCCTAACTCAGTGTAATTTCTAACTGCATCCTTATACAATATACATAATATATACATAATTATAATATATATAATTTCAAATGTGTGCCTCTCACCGCTCATCTGTAGGCTCCAGGGACCACGAAAACTGGTAGAAACGCAGAGAATGAGTGGCTGTGGGGGCCCAGACCAAGCTGGTAATCTACAGTGGCACCCCACCCCTGAGGCTCAGGGACACTGTGGAAGAGGGAGTGGGAAAACTGTGAAGGCCAGAGACCCAGGATGTCTGCTACCAGATAGTGTTCTAGAGGTGACAGGGGCTGCACGTGAAACCTCAACAACACCTACGTAAGGGCAGCAGCAGTGAGCAGGCCAGCGTGCACAGGCCCGACCCAGGTGAGCCGCTGCAAAGAGGAGAACCTGTCTTCTTCAAGGACAAATCCCCAGATAGGCTGTCTCCTCCCCAGGGGGCCAGACACACACAGGTGTGCATAAGAGCACACTGATAGACTCTGTGAGTGTGTGTGTGTGTGTGTGTGTGTGTGTGTGTGTGTGTGTGTGTGCTGTAAAACAGTAATTGTAGAGGAAGAGGTCATGAACTTGACAGGGAGTAGGGATTTGGAGGGAGGGTAAGAAGGAGTGGAGATTATATAAATATAGTACTCATATATGAACTTCTAAAAAATACCCTAATAAGTATGGAGAGGTGGTGAGCCTGACATGGAGGTCTTAATGAATTTGGGGTGGGGGTAGCTTACGCAGCTGCTGGCATTCCATGGCTTGCTTGAAAAAGCAACTACAGACTGCCATATACCTTGTCTAATTTATAATTCCTTAACCACTCATCAGTCCAGACATAAACCAGGGACGTGTTTGAGTGGAGGAGTCAGATCTTCGGGGCAGCAGGGAGGGTGAGGAAGTGGAAGAGATGAGGCTGGGAAGGGAGGAGGGTGAGGAAGTGGAAGAGGTGAGGCTGGGAAGGGGTGTTATGGAGGGCAGAGGGAGAGTGAGATGGGGAAAGGGAGGAGGGTGAGCAGGTCACTAACACCTATAACTCCAGCTCAGCTCCAGGGGAGCTTCTGTGTCCTCTCATACACTCACACACAAATACACACACACAGAGAGAGGGAGAGAGGGAGAGAGAGAGAGAGAGAGAGAGAGAGAGAGAGAGAGAGAGATCACACACACATACAAATTAAAAATAAGATGAATCTTTGGAAATGGTATGATATTCATTCTGTATAGATGGTTTACTGTTAAAAAAAAAAAAACTTTATAGCTGAGTATGCGCTGCTGTTTTTCCCCCGATAGGACAGGATGTATTGAATGACCACAGGCATGAGTTGCATCTGTGATTTCCTCCTTAGAATCAACTTACGGTCAGAAGACCTCCAAACATGTCCTACAGTTCCTTCCAATTAGACCCAACAAAAGGCCTTGGAAGGAAAAGATCTTCATGATCAGTAAGAAGCACCCTTAGTTTCACTATGTATTTCTTCTAGTCTACGATACACTCTGTTTCCTGCATGCATTTATATTTTAGCTATCCCACCCCAAACTCTGACCCGTTAGGGTCAGAAAGAAGAGCAAGCCTCAAGTGTGGCCACTAGCCTCAGGGTAAGGGGCCATCTAGGAGCAGGACAAAGCAGGCTTGTGTGGGGTGAAAAAAGACACGTGGCTGCTGGCTTCCACCATCTGGAGAGGCACACAGACTTGTGGGATTTGGGAGGAGAGATGTAGGCCCATCCAACAAGCAGGTGCTTGGTAACCCAAAGCCATGATTTTACTCATGTTCCCATGCCCCAATTCCTATAAATGTAACTGCCGGTCCAGAACCCTGCTCCCTCCCTCCCTCCCTCCCTTTCTTTTTCATGATTTTTCTAGACAGTTTCTCTATATAGCCCTGGCTGTCCTGGAACTCACTTTGTAGACTAGGCTGGCCTCGAACTCAGAGATCCACCTGCATCTGCCTCCTGAGTGCTGGAATTAAAGGCCTGTGTCACTATGCCCAGACAATTTTCATAGAACCACAATTAGCAACTCCTTTTTGAAATCCTGCTTGAGTTTAGGGAATAAAAAGTTGTAGTTTCTAAAATTTGCCAGTAGATGGCGATCTTACCACACTTGACTGAAAACCAGAGCACTATTTGGAATAGAAATTCTATTTTTAACCAATTTGAGATTGTTCATTAACAGATAAGTGAATTCAACTGAGAAAGAGATAGTAATTCATACCGAATGAAAGAATGAATTTCGTTAAAATTTACAGGTGGACCCAATATTGAGAAACTCTTCATAAGTTCATAAACCATGAAATTGAAAACCAATATTTAAATTATTTTACCTTTTTCTGTAAAATCTTCTGAACTATTATTTTTAAAAATAATTTGAGAGGCTTGGTGGTGGTGATGCATGCCTTTAATCCCAGCACTAGGGAGGCAGAGGCAGGCAGATTTCTGTGAGTTCAAGGCCAGCCTGGTCTACAGAGTTAATTCCAGGACAGCTAGGGCTGTTACACAGAGAAACCCTGTCTCAAAAAACAAACAACAACAATAATTTGAATGCCTCTTTCTGATTTCTAAACACTGATGGAAAGATTACAAATTGTCCTGATGTTATAATTTATAAAGGAGCTTCACCCTCTCATTCATTCATTTATTTATTTACTTATTTATTTATTTATTTATTTATTTTTGGTTTTTCGAGACAGGGTTTCTCTGTGTAGCTTTGTGCCTTTCCTGGAACTCACTTTGGAGACCAGGCTGGCCTCGAACTCACAGAGATCCACCTGGCTCTGCCTCCCGAGTGCTGGGATTAAAGGCGTGTGCCACCACCACCAGGCTCACCCACTCATTTATATAAAATATTTATAGCAAGGAAGACTTGGCAGTTAATACTTAATGTGCTGTCATAGTTAATGGTCTCAATAGCAGTTACTTTTATGAAATTAATTGTTCTGAAGTTTGGTTCTTTCTGGAACCTTATGGAAATATTTGGATGATAAATTTGTTTGCTTTGATATATTGTTGTTACCTGGAGCTCTTGGTCTTGAATGCTGTTCCTATAATAAACAGGGGGGATTTGGCACTGAGACCCACACATGGGGTGTGGTGGCCGTAGAGGAAGAGACGCGTAGGGGCTGTGTGTGACCATCAGGATGGACACGGTGCTTGTCTAAAGCCTTCAGACAGAGTTTGGCCATGTTGACATCTTGACATCAGACTTCCATCCTCCCCGGTTCTGAGAGATGTCTCTGTTGTTTCAAGCCTCCTCTTGTTGGCAGTAATCCGAGGATGCTGAACTGTGGGTTCCTTGAATAAGAAAGGGGAGACCGCACACTCCAGACACAGTTCTTCTCTTTTAAGCATCAATGCACTTGACAAACTATCTTCTAAATCTTTTTTAAAGTTCTGTTAGGTGAAGAGATGGTTCAGCGGTTAACGTAACCAAGGTTCCATTCCCAGCACCTACATGCAGCTCACAATTCTTTCAGTTTCAGGGGATCTGCCGCCCTCTTCTGGGCTCTAAAGGCACTGCATGCATGTGGTGCACAGATGTACACGGAGGCAAAACACCCATACACATAAAATATAAATAAAGTTTTTTTAAGTTATTTTCAATCTATCACAGAACTATTTCAAAACAACAGAGCTAGAAAACATAAAAATCTACTACAATTACATTTCTCTCCACGAACATTATTTGTAAATGAATTCTTAGATGATCAAAAAGCAACAGAGATAAATATGACCCCACCCTATATGCCATATACACACATCCGCATGGAGCAGGAGGAGACATGGTGTCTCACATTCATGACGAGCTGCTCTCAGGAGCTTCCTGTACTCCAGCCTACTGCTCACACTAGCTTCTGTGATTGATCTGTTGACGAAACTAGACTGCATGTGATTAAACTCTGCTTACACTCAGGTGTCCAATTGCCAACGCTCACTTTTCTTCTCTGTGTTGTTAGCCTTAAAAAAAAAAAAAGAAGAAAAAAAAGAGCATTCCCCAGAAGGGATGAACTTCTGAACTGAGTGAGAGGAAACAAAACAACAAAGCTAACTTTCTTGAAAGGTCTGTAGGAGGGATCTGCACAGCCCACAACCAGCACCAGCACACCCCTACACATGTACCCTGCAAGCTGAGTCCTTGAACTCCAGGGCCCATGTGATCCTCTGCCTCAGCCTCCAAAGTAGCTGAAACTACAGATGTGCACAACCACGCCCAGCTGTTATTTAGCGTCCCTTGTCTATGGTTTCCTTATCCATGCTACCTATCTTGAAAATTGCTTGCTACTTTGAACCAGTCCCTCAAAGCATAACATAATTACAGTACTTGAGCTCACCATGGACATTAGAGGTGTGTTTCTACATTCATGCTTGACTCTTGAGGAGCTAAGATGTGAAAGCAAGTCTTGGTGATTTTGAAGTGAGACCCAAGAATAGCCACTTCAATACTCTCAAATTTCATCTTATTTTCAAAACGAGATCGGTAATTCCTCCTTCACAAGGTTGCTACAAAGATGAGAGACAACTGGCTGGGATCTCTGGCCTGTAGTAGATGTTCAGTGAATGACAGAGGTGGGAGGGGGATCCACCATTGTTTTTGCCTCTATGAAATACTTAATGGCAAAGAAGAGCATTTTTCCCTAGGGAGAAAAGGAAAAAGACTTTACAGCTTTGATCCTAGGGCAGTGGTTCTCAAACTTCCTAATGCTATGCATGTTGTGGTGATCCCCAACCATAAAATTATTTTGTTGTTGCTTCATAACTGTAATCTGGATACTATTATGAATCAAAATGTAAATATCTGATATGCAACCCTATGGGTTGAGAACCACTGACTTGGTCATCAGCATAGCTAACACAGCATAGAACTCTCCTCCGTGATGGAGACTACTGAGCATGAAAGTTTAGGAAAACTCACTAATGGCCTCTGTTGGGAATGCATTACTTTACTCAGTATGGAATGTTGCCTTTGTGGTGTATCACAGTTATGTCTTACACATAACACCCACGGCCCCGAGGTGTTTAGGCCTGTTCCTGCAGGCTCCCAGCTAGAGCTACGATGCTGACTGAATGGGGCCTCTTCAGCTCAGCATTTTCTCCTGTCATATTTCAAGCTCTTCTTCATCACCATGATCGCTGGCAGATCGTGGCTCTACTGCTTGGTGCTTCGCCACTTTTATCACATTGTGGATACTGTTGGATATTTCCTCTTTCTTTTAGTAAAACAGAATAGCATGCACGTTTGGCCATCCTTGGCCACTTCCCTTGATCTCCCAGGTAGCACATTGCTCTCCAAAAGTCGTAAAGCTTCCATGTTTGCCAGTGGGGGCTGCTGACTTCTAGCTAACTGACTTATTAAGCACTGGTCACTTACAGGTTGGAACTAAGGTTTATTGTTGACACAAGTGGGCAGTCCTTTATAATATACCCTGTCTTAACACTTTCCCAGAACCTCCCTATCTACACACGATCCCTGTTCTCAAAGAGTTCATAATCCATTCCTGTTGGGAGAAATTGACGTTCTGCAACAGTCTGTGACGAGAGTGAGCAGAGGGGTCCAGGAACAGTGCTGGCAAGGGCTGCTGCTCAGAGGAACCACCCATGAGCCGTCTCCTCCAGGTGGGAGTGAAGAGGACGAGATTGCTGAGGCCAATGGAAAACTGAAATAAAAAAACAAGACAGTGTTGCAGCTAAGTTCTGAGGTGGGTTGTCCTTTGATGCAGATGCCTTCTATCTCTAAGAAAGGCTAGAACTTCAAGATTCTAAGCCCAGAGAGCCCTGTTCACCACCCAGTGAGCAGGCATAGCACAGTGAAATCACAACATCACTGTTGTTTCTAAGATGTATTTGTATTGTAATAACCATGAGTTATATGATCCACGCACAATGTGCCTCTTTCTCATTTGAGAAATGTAGAAGGACCTTCCAGTGTTATGTGCCTTTCACATAAGGCAACCCAGCTTAGACCTCTTGAGTGACACATTAGCCACTTGGGTCAATTCCATGATAATTTACGTTCTGTGGTCTTTGAGGAGATCCAACTTATGAATAAGCTACTGTCTCCATCTCCCTCCAAGGATCTCTTGACCCAGATCTACCATTGGGGGACTCTTATGATATCCATTTTTCCAGTTTCTCACTGTCCCTGGCGCTGTAAAATTCTGTGCTGAGGTATTTTGTGTCTTAATAGGGATAGTATACTTTCTCTTTTAAGAGAGAATGTGAAACTTTTGCTTTACAAAGCCCCACCATTGAAAAGATAGGCCCACAAACATGAGGCGTGAAAACTGAGCATTGTTGTATTTTCATATCTTTATGTATAACGCTCTCAAGTGTGGCATCTTAACATTGTACTTTTAATAACTGTGGACACACAGTCAGAGTAATATATGGAAGACATTTGTGATTAACTCTAGAAGCCCGTGTGTGTGTGTGTGTGTGTGTGTGTGTGTGTGTGTGTGTGTGTGTTTACATGTGTATGTACAGGATAGAGACCAGAAGTCAGTATCAGGTGCCTTCCTCTATTGCTTTCCACTTTTTCTGAGAGTCAATCCCTGAACATTGAGCTCAATCCAGCACAAGGAGCTGACCAGCAAACTTAAGGGACCCTCCTGTACATACATCCTCAGTGCACAGAGCCACACTTAGATTTTTATGTCAGTGTTAGGGATCTGAATTTAAGTCAGCAATTTGCTGACCAAGCCATCTCCCTAGCCCCCACATAGTTTTATAGACCTAAGTTCCTTTTAACAAAACCTATTACAAAGTTGTGTTTAGGACTACCACCTACTGCCATTCACAGACTTCTGAGTGGGTTTAATGTGCTAGGTAAGCTGTAGAAATACCCAAGAGTACCAGGAGCAGAGATGAAATTTTCCTATGAAAAACAAAGTCATTTTGTAATTCCAAAAAACGCTGTTGGCCGGGAATTATCCTTGGGGATAGTTTGCTTGGCACCAAATAGCTTATTTTCCCAGGATGACCTTAGGATACAATTTGGTAATGAGATCATTTGGCAACTTGGGTTCTAATACAGTGAAATTAAATAATTGAATTGGCAGTGGTTTTTAACTTACTCTTAGTCCTCCAACATGGACTCTGGCCAAGATTGTGAATAAATATTTGGGCTTTTAGGACTTCCATTTTGTAATTTCAATTTGAATAATATAAAAAGAAAGCTCTCCTCTGTAGCACTGAGTATCTTTATATGAGCAAGTAAATTCCTTCATTGTATCTAGTTTCTGCAGCATAGTTCAGGCCCAGCATTTTTTGTGATCATTGAATTCAGACATTTCTTACTACTTGTTTTTAACTCCTAAAGCACATACTATATTTCTTAATCATTTGGGGGACACAAAGGATGCTTCCTGCTTTATTTTTTCAACTGTAATATATGCATACATGCATCATCACACACATATGCACAAACACACACGTGCATGCATGCATACATGCACACACAAATAAAATAAATTTAAAAGAATTCCATGTCACATGTTTTGATCTAAAAATTCAACCTCTTTACACCTGTGTAGGAACTGTCTTACTGAGTTAAAACCCTTAAAGTACTCTGAAACATCAGCTTCAAAGAATTCTTAGACTTGTCAGTTTTTCATCTAACCATTTGAACCTATCTCCAAATCTATCTCTTTTCTAAGATTTTTATTTTTATTTTTAACCATGTGTATGTATGTGCTTGAGTGTGTACCTTTGGAGGCCAGAAGAAGAAACTAGATCCCTTGGAGCTGGAGTTAACTCTTGTCCCCCAAATCTACTACATATTACACACAGAAACTGATCAGTCATACAGCATAACATTACCAGACTACTACTTGTAAGATTTCACTCAAGTTGACCTTTTTCTCAGGGGTCACTACTCCGTCTTCATGTCTCCTCTGTCTAGAGTACCATCTTCACTTAAAAATTGACCAAAGGGCTATTCAATCAGTGTTCAGATAGCAACTGAATCTTGATGCTTCTCTATCTGTTCTACAAAAACTACAACCAATTTGTGCTTTTTCATAGGGACAATTAAATCATTTTAAAAATGGTTATTGTTGAGGATGGCCCAGTGGTTAATAGAGCGCATTGTTCTGGCCAGAAGACCTAAGTTGAGTTCCCACCACAGTTCCCAGCTTATAACCACCTGTTACCATAGCACCAGGTGATCCACCCCCTTATTCTGGCCTCCACAGACAATTGCACTCACCTGCACATTCCCACATACATAAACCCCATGAAGTTGACATTTAAAATCAACCATCACATCCTGTTTCAAAAAAAGCTTATAGTATCAAGACCTGATATTTGTTGACATATGTTCACAGACTTTGAAAAGCAAAGACAAAAGGAAGATGGAGCAAAGCCCAAGGTCTGGACAAAGATTTCCTTGACATGGATACAGATGATCTAAAGGGGAGTCAAGCATCGAACCATTTTCAGAAGGAAAAGGTCAGGTTTGTGTCTTCTCTGGTATGACACATAATTGCTACTCTTACATTGTATACACTTTTGTCTCTGTTTAACCCTGTTGAGTTGATTTGATTTGATTTAGAAGTCAGATGGAAACATGAGCCACTAAGGTGGACTATAGCTCCTAGGAAAATGTTCACTCAGTTCAGGTAACAGAATGCCCAATTCTGTTGCTCATACAGATAATCATTAGCTTAATGATGACAATGTCACTATTTGGGAGATTGTGCGAGTCAGTGCTGGGACATCCTATGACTGAACTTAGGTCCTGCTTCTGAAATGCATGGCTAAGAAGTACATGAAGGTTGGCTTTTGAACTAAAAATTATTCCACCCCAGTACTCTGTCCTGGTTTCATCCCTGTTGCTGTGATAAAATACTCAATAAAGCAACTCAAGGGAAGAAGGGTCTACTGTAGCTGAAAGATTGAGATACAGCCCATCACGGTGGCACTGAAGGTGGCGGGAGCCTGAAGCAGTGGGCCACTTCCATCCAGTCAGGAAAAAGAAAGCAATGAATACTTGTTCTCAGCTCACTTTCCTCTTTTAACTGTTGATGCTCTGAGCATAAGAAATGATGCCACCCAGAGTGGGCAGGTCTTCCCACCTCCGTTAACTTAATCAAGGTAATCCCCCACAGACATGCGTGAGGCCCATTTCTCAGGTGATTCCAGATCTGTTCAAGTTGACAACTAAGATTAACCATCACATGCCCTCAACCCATATCTCTGTGTTAAGATAGTGACAATGATCCTAAAGGACTTTTCCTAGTAAAAATACAATTGGAAAAGTCGCTCTGAAAGTGTGCTCAATGAAAAACAAAGCCACTATGCCCTTTTTCTTCAGTACTGTACCCACTGGAAACGTGCACATGTGTCTGTCTACAACTGTCAACCATAACTCCTGTAAACAGCCCTATTAAACCTCAATAGGCAACACACACATGCTCAAAATACATAAAAGTAGAAAGGAGGCTAATTGGGAAAAGGAAGTGGGAGTGAACATCATAAAATTACACTACATGCATATATGAAAATTTCATAGTGAAATCCCATTATTATAATTAATATATGCTAATTAAGACATGCAAAATACTTTTTTAAAACTTCTGTGTAGGTTGGAGAGGTTTCCCAAATAGTTGATAATGCTTCCTGCTTTTCCTGAGGACCCAAGTTTGGATCCCAGCATCAAGTGGTTCACAATGACCTGTAACTCTAGCTCCAGGGGATCCAATGCCCTCTTCTGCCCACCATGGATACCTGCACACACAAAGCATATATTTACAGGGACACACATATAAATAAAAATAAATATTTTTTGACAATGATAGGTTCATCACTGTGGTGGTTTGAGTAGGTATGGCCCCCATAGACTCATGTGTTTCAATGCTTGGCCTTGTTGGAGTAGGTGTGACATTGTTGGAGGAAGTGTGTCATTATGGAGGCCAGCTTTGAGGTCTCTTATATGCTGAAGCTACATCCAGTGTGACACACAGTTGCTTCTGCTGCCTGTGGATCAAGATGTCGAACTCTCAGCTCCTTCTCCTGCACCATGTCTGCCTGCATGGCGTCATGAAGATAACAGACTAAACCTCTGAAACTATAAGCTAACCCAATTAAATGTTTTCCTTTATAAGAGTTGCCATGGTCATGGTGTCCTTTCACAGCAATAGAAACCCTAACTAAGACAGGTTGGTACCAGGGACAGGGGTACTGCTGTGATAGGCCTATTTTTGTTGGGAGGAATTTGGCCTCTGGTACTTTGGGTTAGGAAAGCAGTGGAATGCTTTTAAGCACTACTAAATGGACCATACTGGTAGGAACAC
>CABHPQ010001832.1:0-30297 GCA_902168405.1 Peromyscus aztecus
TGGGATCAAGAACCCAACCAAATTTGGTTGTAGAAGCCTTGCTCAGTCACTCAGGCTCCTCTGGGAATAAGCCAGAGGGGTGATCCTCGCCAGCTCTAGCCCCTCTAGGACTTGTCGGGAAGACACTAGGTGTTTGGGGGAGCCCCTGCACACTTTGAGCTCTGAGGTCAAGAAGCTCCAAGGTCCCAGACCCAACTCCTTCCTAAGTCACTCCTTCCCTCTGATCCTGGATGGTCAGGTTGGGGTCACCATGGACACAGTCCCCTACAGCTCCTTCCTGCTCAGGGAGGAGCTAAGGTTACCTCTGAGTACTGAGTGGAAAGCGGGTTCCTGTCTCTGCCTTGTTTTCTCTTCTGTCACCCGGGATAGAGCTGGACAGGATCCTTTGTGAAGCTATTCCCTGTTGTTGGTGTGGCCCGCTCAACAGCAGAGGGTTGACAGGGAGCCAGGAGTTGCCATTGGAAGATGCTGGTAATCATATTCTGAATTGATCACTTACTGTGTTCTTCAAGCTGTACTGAGCTCTTCCTGGTGCGTGTGGTGGCTCCACACTGTAACCCCAACTACCCAGAAAGCTGAGGCAGAAGATCCCAGGTGTACGGCCTGCAGGGCAGCTTAGTGAGACCTTGTCTCGAAAAGTAAAAACAAGACTGGACCTACAGCTCTTCAGCAGAACACTTGTCTGCCACAAATGAGGCCTTGGATTCTGTGCCCAGTACCACACCCACAAAAAGAGCTTTACCTGTTAGTGTGTATCCCCTGTGTTAGCTTGCTTATCCTGTAAAGCAATACCATGTCACAGGGGAGGAAACTGAGGCTCCATCCAGCAGGGAGTCCATGTTAGAACAGGAGTGTTTCCCTCTGGACCTGATCAAACCTCTTCTTGGGGTTCTTGGCAGTGGACACAGCTGTGTTCACATTCCACGGCACCTGGACGGTGTCCATTCCGCAGATGAAGAAACTGAGGTCCGGGGAGGTGAGCTGTCCCAGCATTCCCACGGAACCAAGTTCTCTGAATGACCTCCAGACTTAGGGTGGGAGGTGGTGTTCCTTGTCTCTGAGGACCTAAGAGTGGGGGGCGGGGTTCTTTCCCCAGCCTCCCTCTCCTTGCCCCATCCACCCTTCTCAGCTTCTCCTGCCAGAGTCTGTCTGAGAAGCCCAAGCCCCAGGCTCTGCTGGGACCATGGCCTCAACCCTCAAAATAGCCCTGCCTGTGAATGAACATGCTGTCCCTGGGCCCAGAGAGCCTCCAGGGAGGCTGGGCTCACATCTGGATGGATCTGCCCCAACCTGGGCTGGGGCAGAGGCAGGAGGCAGCAGAGGCAGAGCTTCCAGATGGTCCACTGGGTCTCTAGATGAACTGAGGTCACCGCCGGCTCAGCCACTCCCAGCCGACCGAGCACTTACTGTGCTCGTCCGTTCTATATGGGGCCTAGAAGTGGGGCAGCTTGGCAGGCAGCGGGCTTCTCTCCCTAGCTCTTCCTAAACAGCTGGTGTCTCTGGGCCAGTTACTCAACGCTGGAATCCTCCTCACAAGAGGAAGTGCTAGGCTGAGCATGGTGGCACGGGCTCGTGACCTCCGCACTCAGACGGAGGCTGAAGCAGAAGGATACGGACGGAGTTCAAGGTCGACCTAGGCTACATAACTATCTACTGTCAGAAAACAAGAAGACAGCGCAGGGCTGTGAGCTCTCTTGCTCTCAGGGAGGGTCTAACCTACGTCCAGCCTGAGCGTATTGGTGAGAGGGGCAAGGCTGAAGGACTGGTGGCTTCGGGGACTGCCACCTTTAGCTTGAAGCAGCACTGACTAGCACCTGCAGGACTCCAGCCCCAGGCTGGAAGAATGCTTTTCCCTGCCATTGCCTGGACTCCAGGCCTGACAGGGAAGCAAAGGTAAACTGTGGTTTACTCCAGGGGAATGTCCCAAATAACAAATGGGAAGCAGTTTCGTTCATAGAGAAATCTTCCTGGAAGACCAGTGCCGTAGGTATGCCCCCTGCACAGGAGAGACCCTGGGTGAAGGCAAGGAGGCCAGAAACTTGTCTTATTTTGAGGGTGATTTACACACAGCGCGCGCGCACACACACATACATACATACATACACACACACACACCTGTTTTACAGTCAGGGAGCACCTGGAATTGCCAGGGAGTTTTCCTTGTCCCTTAATGTAAAATATGCTTTGCAGTGTGTGAGAATTGTATGACCTTGGAGTGTAGCTCAGTGGTAGAGAACATACTTAGCATGTGCAAAGTCCTGAGTTCAATCCCCAGCACCTCCTGCCCAAAACGTATAGATGTGTGTATTATATATATATTCAATCTGGGGGTTTTGGTTCTGTTTTTGTTTTTTGAAACAGGGTCTCCTTATATAGCTCTGTCTGGTTTGGAATTCACTACGTAGACCAGGCTGGCCTCAAACTGATAGGCAAGCCTCCATGGCTCTGGGATTCCAGGCATGGGCCGGCGTACCCAGCATGTATTAGATTTCTTAAGACAAAAGGTCTTCAGGTGGGAAAGGAATGGATAATGTAAACTGTTGTAAAGGAAGGGTGCCCCTGACATCCCCTCCGGGGACGGCACCCTTTAGCAATGGCTCACACACATACTTCCCTCTGTAAGTGGCATTTGCTCCCCTCTGCCCCTGCCATTGCCCTAAACACTGTCACCCCATGATGCTCCCCGTCAGCCCAGAGTCTTCTCTGCAGAGAGACTTAATGTGTGGCTGAACTTTATCAAACCTCTGTTGCTGGGCACATAGTTCCCAACTCATCCCGACACCTCTTTCTCTCCTGCAGGGTAGCCGTCGTGACCTGGGGGGCAGCTGCTTGAAAGTGAGGGGTGTAGCCCCCCTCCGAGGGCCTCGGCGATGAGCCTGGGTCCCTGCAGTGTTTGCTTCAAGAAGGACTCCAGAGAAAGAGGCCAGGAGCCAGCCCCTCACTGGACAGGGGAGAAGATTCCAGAAGCTGAAACCACTTCTGCTTTGTGTAGGGACCATAGGACAGCGGCCTGGACACAGGGCTCACCCTGGAGAGCCTCGAGGACCCATCTAGCCAGCCAGGCCTCGCTGGCCAGGGACAAGGCAGAAAGTTCAGAAAACCAAAGACTATTTTTGAAAGTGTGCGTGTGTCTGCGTGAATGTGATATGTGAGAGAATTGGTGGGTTAAAATAAAGGTATTTTTAAATAAAATGGTGTGTATCCTGGCCAAGTAAGGGGAGGGATGTGGGCAGTGGGACTTGGAGACAGGACCTCTCTGGGATTTAAGGTCGTCACAGCTGTGGCAAAGGCTTCTTTCTCACCATGGACGGGAAGCTCTAGGCAGGTTCTCCTCACGGCCTTCCCTTGGTTCAGTGTTATAAACACCATTGGGTAGTGACCAAAGAAACCCGCATTATGTTTATTTTTGACTAAGTATATTTATTTTTGGAGCCATGGTTCAAATTCAAAAGCTTCTAGAGGGTGTGTGGTGAAGAGTCTGCCTCCACCGGTTCCTCTTTCAGGCTCCCTGACACTGGAGTCGGTTTGGAAATGGCCCCGTTCTTCTGCTGGCTGCTTATGCTGCCTATGTGAGTGTGTCTTAGTGTGACCCACATCGCCACCCAGCCTGCATGGTTTGCCTCAGGTGCTGAAGGCAGAGTCTTCCCCGGCATTAGCTTAGTTTTGAGAGACAGTATGTGACAGGTGACACCCTGAGGTCTGTCTGCTTTTAAAACCCAAAGCAGGGGCCATTGAGCTGGCCCACCCAGTAAAAGCACTTGCCACCAAGCTTGACAACCCTTGAGACCCACGTAGTGGAACAGACTCCCCCAGGTTGACCTCTGACCTCCACATGTGCCTCACACACACAAAAGAAAATGTAACAAAATGGAGGGGGCAGAGCAATCCTTCCCCTGTCGGGGTGGTGGGCCAGCAGCCCCGTGAGACCATGCCCATGTTTCCTCGGTGTAGATTCATCTGAGAATAGGGCACAGACAGCCTGGCTCCTAGAGCCTAGGGAAGCCAGGAGATCTGGGCTCTCTGGCTCAGCCTAGTTGCCTATGAGGCCAGGATCAGAGAAGTGAGGAGGAAGGCTGGGAGAGGCAGGATCAGCCAGGCAGCATTATCTCAGCAAGGGACAGTGACACACCATTGTTGTGTTCTAACTTAGTGAACCCTTTCATTTCGTGTTTACTGACTGCGGGCGCCTGTGCCTGCCCGCATCTGACCCTCTGGCAGAGGCACTGTGAGCCGGCCTATTCTGTAGATCAGTAGACAGTCTCCACAGGATCAAGCCTAACCCGTCCAGTCCTCTCTACAGACAAAACAGGACCAGCAAGGGAGACCAGAACTGTCCACCCCTTGTCACACAGGCTGGAACCTGTGGTGCAGCCCCACACTTACCCTATTAGCATGGGACATGGAGGGGGGTCCCCAGGGGCCATGCTGCCCAGGAGGCCTACCCCACGCCCTCTCCCTCAGTTCCTGTGTCCAGGGACATTGGTCTTGCCTGTCCTATGTCCCAGAGCGCCCACACTTCCCCTCCGGGAGCTAATTAGGAAAGCACATTGCTCTCCCTGCGCCTACCCTACTCCAGGTACCGTAGCCGCTGGCAAAGCCACAGGAAGAGGACTATGACCTTGTCAATGGCAGGAAACTTAGGAGGGGGGCAGAGCAGACACTTGGGTGCTCTGGGCTGGAAGCCCACTTCTGCCACCAGATTTGCTGGGTGACCCGGGAAATGTTGCTTGACCCGTCTGGGCCTTCCCAATATCTTAAGCCATAGCAGCAAGAAGAGAAAAAGGAGTGTTTTGCTTTGTGCAGTGGTTTTTAAAGAGCTCTGGGGCAGGGAGCAATCAGCTCACATTGCATCAAATGGTAAGCAAGGAAAGGTACACACCTCCCTCAGCCCCCCCCCCCACACACACACACAAGGCAACAGCTATGAGGAGTCTCCCCATGGGTTCTTCCTCAAAGGCCCTGTGCTGGTTTCTAGCTTTGCAGAAAACAGTAAGTATAGTTTTCTCTGCTTATGCCTTAATTGCAAGAGTTCAAGTTCTTCATGGCTCTAGAAACATCATCCATCCCAGAGACGATGGCAGCATGCCCTATAGTCCTGGAGAGTCTGGCGCACACACATGTACAGTTACCCACAGCCACCAAGTTCAACGTCTCAGCTCTTCATCCAAGCATGAAATACTTAACAGGTCAATTCAGTAAATTCTCACCACCTGCTTGTACCTGTGTACACGCAAGCATGGAGACAGAGATGTCAGCTCTAGAGCGCACAGGTGAAAAAGCCTGTCCCCAAATCCTGACAGTCAGTGGCTTCCCTCCAAGCCACCAGTTCCAAGGCAGTAACTGCTGAGCTCTGTCTTGACCTATGTATGTGTACAGTAGGCAAGTTATGCACAAGTGTGTTGTGAGGCAGTATTGTTTGTGTGCATGCCTGTGACTTGTCTTACTTTACACAATAATTACACAGCATTTTTGCACACTCCAGATTTTTCTCCTCACAGTATAGGCTTTATGCTTTTGCACAAAACCCTTGGTGCTCCAGGAGCTGGCACATCTTTCATAGGTGCAAACTGTTCTGCCATTTGTGGCTTGTTGTTTTTCTGGGCAATGGACAGTTAATGTCTACACCAGCCTTTGTGAGCTGCAAGGCTAGCCCAACACACGTCTCAGGAGAAGCACAGCTGTGGACCAAGACCTCTGAGGGTCATTTTCTTAATGGGGCTGACTCTTCCCCAAAAACTCGTCTTGACAGCTAACTCCAGCCAGGTCACCTTGAGCCTGATGATGGCAGTGCCCCACTCCACCCCATCCCCAGGCACATCGCCATGAGAATGCTCTCAGTATTCACTTCACGGTGAGGAAACAGACAGCAACCAGTCAGAGGCTTCCCAGAGGCATGGCCCCAGTAATCCAGGACTCCCTCCCTGCAGTACAGCAGGTTGCAACTGGAAAGCCCTCAAAAAATCACACACAGCCATAGGAAACTGAAGCCTACATGGAAACAGTGATGGGCCAGGATCTGAGACTGAATGAGGCTTAGAACACAGATTCTTACCCATATATGGTTTCTTGATTGTATCCTATTAGGTTAAATTAAAATAGATCTGAAATTATAGTTCAGCGATAGAGCACATATTTCCCATGCATGAGGCCCTGGGCTTAATCTCCAGCACCCCAAAATTAAAAAATAAATAAACTGGGCAAAGGAGTTCCCAACAGCCACAAGGAGGAGGTTCACAAATCAAGACCAGCTGAGACAGATAGAGCATGTCTCAAATTTCAAGAAAAAAAAAGAAAAAGAAATCCAGAGGTAATTTGAGTTTGGTACAGTTAAGTAAAAGGACATCCTTCTGGTTAAGCATTAAGTCTTCTGGGGGCTGGAGAGATAATTCAGTGGTTGGAGCATTGGCTGCTCTTCCAGAGGACCAGGATTCAATTCCTAGCACCTACATGGCTGCTTACAACCTTCTGAAACTCCAGTCCCAGGAAATCGAATGCCCTCTCCTGGCCTTTCTGGGCATCAGGCACACACATGATGCATAGACATAAATACAGACAAAACACCATACAACATAAAATAAATATATCTAAAAATAAAAAACCAAGAACTAAAATAAAAAAAAAACAACCAAAGCTCATAATCATGTAGCCAACTAAGATACAAATCATCTAGTTAAAAAAAATAAATAAACAAGTGTCTCTCTGGGGTGGAGGAGCATGATACAGGCAACACTGTATCCTCAAACGCATCCAAAAAGAAACATGCTGGGGAGAGAGCGGTGTGAAGCAAGGGGAAGTCAGTAAATCATGGGGCAGAAAAGACCTGGGGTAAAAACAAGGGTTGCTAATGCCTGGGTGGTAAAAACATGGGGTCTTGAGATGAAGCATGGGGTCTTGAAAGCACAGAATGGGTAAAGGCATGGGGTTCTCTGCATCCTTTGTCCCATTTCTATGTGCATAATGATTGCAAAACTGAAGGACTGAAGCCAGGCTCTTGGCCCATGCTGACCCAAGGGCTGCCAAGCCGTTTCTTGGCCCCTCTAACTCACCCTGTTCCAGCTAGTCCAAGAGAGGACAGTGACCCCCAGTGGACCCAGGTGTCCCTGCCCAGGACTCTCAGGCCCCCATGCCCTCGGGAGGCTGAGATGGTCCTGGCCCTTGGGGCCTCCTGCCACTGTGATTTATGTCCCTGTGAGCCTCAGCAGCTGTGAGCTTGGGTCCCACCGGGCAGCCGGCTTGGGGGAGCAGTCTTTGCTTCTCAGCGTGTCTAATCCAGACCAGACTTACAGACCCCATGGGTCTGGGGTCAGGCTCCCAGGGGGCCAGGGTCAGAGGACAGGCCAGCAGGGCCTGGAAACTAGGAGTCACAGGCTGGAAGCAAGATCCCCAGTCTGATTTAGGTTGGCTACCACTTCTGTGTGATCCCGGGTGAGTGTGTCTGCTGTCTCTGAGCCTTGCTATCCCTAACACAGCCTGCACACAATGAACTTCTTAGAAGGGCTTGGTCAGCTGGGGCAGATCTACCTTAAAGTGGCAAAACATAGGCAGAATTTTTCTTTTTATCTCAAGGTTAGGCTCTCATATAGCCCAGGCTGGCTCAGAACTCACTCTGCATCAGCGTTTGATCTCCTGGCAATCTTGAGCTCCTAATCCCTCTTCTACTTCTCAAGCGCTGGTACAGGCTTATGACACGATATGGGATCAACTTCTGTGGCGCTGGGAATTGAACTCAGGGCCTCACACATGCAGACAAGGCCCTCTGCCAACTGAGCCACATCCCCCAAGAGTTGTGGGCTTTTGTTTTTGTTTCTAACAATCACATCACCTGTTCTTGTTTGGTTTTTGTTTTGTTTTGTTTTGTCTAGACCAAGGCCCTGAGAGTTTCACTTGACCTTGAAACATACACAGGTAGGTATTGTTGCCAGCCATGTTCAGGATCACTGAGCTAGACAATGGTAAAACCAACAATCAAATCCAAAGGGTCACGGTAGGAAGTAAAACCCAGAAGGCATAGGATAAGATTTTAGCATCTTAGACCAACTTCCCTTGGGCTCAGCATGTCAGTCAGTCAGTCAACAAATATCTTGAAACCTCTCTGAGACCCACATAAGACTCTAGGATGATCAGACTACCTGACCTTGTCCTGGTTGTCATAGCTTATGGAAAAAGTGGACACTGAGCAAAAAATAAAAATGTGGGGCTGGGAGTATAATCGGTGAAGAGTGCTTGTCTGGCATGCACAAGACCCTAGATCAATTCCCAGCTTCCCTGCCACACACACAAAGTGAGGCGTGTGGGAACTTGTGCCTGGGAGACCAGAGCCACCACCTGGCATGGTACCACCAAAGCAAGAGAATGCTTTGCCAGGCCAGTGTGCACCTCAGGGCTCCTGGTATCCCTAAACAGAGCCTGGTGATTTGGGGCTTGTATCCTTTCACACACACACACACACACTTTTCACTGTGGGGTCATGCAAGCCAAGCACCCCTCCGCTAGCCAGGAGATGACAAGTTAACACATGCCCTGCCTGACTCTAGATGTCATGTCAGACCTAACAACTCACCTGCCCTCTCCTGGGCACCATCATGGGTCTCCAAGGCCAAGCCACCAAATAACAGAAACAGACTATGGACTCGGCCCTCTGAATCCAGGACCCAGGCTTTTCACCTCCTGGCTCTGCCGACTCCATGCTAAGTGCAGAGGCCGTACCTGACAGCCACCACTGCCGAGGACCCCAGAGCTTTCCTCCCCTCTGGCTTAGCAGACCCCTCTGGAGGGACTGGACACCTAGTCACCCCACTCTACCTACAGCCTTGTGGCCAGATGGACTTGGCCCGTGCCATAGAGGTACCCAAAGGGCTTAGGGACAATCCTAAGGTCCTATGGTCAAGAGTGCCCAGTAAGACCCTCAAAGGGAGCTCTTTGCTTCATCCCTGCTCAGAAACCAGGAGTGCAAGAGGTTGGTGGCCGGCTTATAGCCAACAGCTGTGGGCCCAGGGTTTGGCGAAGGGTAGAAGGCTGAGAAGACCTCTTAGCTCCCAAGCCCGGAGTCCTAGGGCCTCCCTAGCCCAACCCAGAAGAGAAAGGGCGTGGGTAAGAGGCAAGATTCAGGCCAGGATCATCCTCTGGCCCCTGCTTGCCCCTCACTCCTCACCCCCACTTGAGGAGTCCCCTCCCTTCGCTTTCCGTCCCCCCTCCCCCTTTCTCCTTCCCAGCCCCCTCTTCTCTCCTCCCCTCCCTGGCCCCTCCCCCTTCCCTACCCTCTCAGTTCCCTCTCCTCTTCTCATCCTCCCTCCTTCCTCCCTTCCCTTCTCCCTCTCTCTACTCTCCCTCCCTGCCCAGGCCCACGGCCTCCCCTACTCCCCTAGCCCCGGCTCTCAGAAAGCCCTGGAAAGGCAGCTTTCTTTGAGACAGGAAGGTGTCCTCAAGTCTCAGGAAGGAAAAACAGTCAAGCTGAACCCAAGACTGTCTCCAAGGGGCTGGGGCTGGCTCCGAGCCAGGGCTGACATCACCTGGGAACCGCTGGAGCCGCAGCTGCAGCCCGCCTCCTGGGGGGATGCTTCGGCTATTTAAAAAATAATAATAATACTAAAAAAACTTTTCCAGTCTGGTGTTTTTAAATGTGCTTTATATAGTAGGCCCTGGGGTGTGGGCGATCCCCTCCCCTCCCCTTTGTCTCACAGTCCTGATTTCTCACACCACACCGGGCAGCTAGCTCTGTCTTCCGAAAAGGCAGCTACTTCCCGGGAATCTGGTGGGATCACCCTCCAAGCCCTCTCTGTCCCGGGTTAGCTTTTCTGTATCTAGATTCACTTGATAGCAACTTCAAAACCCATTACCAGTGTCCACCCACGGTACAAATTCAAAAATGCCTCATGGAATAGGGTAAAAGTTAGTGCCCCTGCTCCCCACTCACCCATCCCCGTCCCCTGGTGGAGTCCCCACTCCTTTTGATCAGTAAAATCTTTTGTAGTGCTTCCTGTGTGCCTGCCCTCTGCCCAGATGTATCATGAAACTTTTCGAGCAAGGGTTTCCAGTGGCCATGACCTGTCAACATCGCCAAAGACACAGCTGCACCCACAATCTTCTCTTCCTTTGTGAAGGAGTTGAGATGTGGCCTTACTCTGTAGCTCATGGCAATCCTCCTGCCTCAGTCTCCTGAGGGCTAGCATTAGTAAGTTTGAGCCATCACACCTGGCTTCCGGTTCTTTTATTAAAAAGGCCATGGATAGAGTGCCGTGACTCACTTTGCTGTTCTTTGCTATATTTACTTAGAAAATATCTTAGAGCCGGGAGGTGGTGGTACACGCCTTTAATTTCATCACTCAGGAGGCAGAGGCAGGAGAATCTCTGAGTTTGAAGCCAGCCTAGTCTACAGAGTGAGTTCCAAGAGGGCCAGGGCTACACAGAGAAACCCTGTCTTGGATATAATATATATCTTGGGGAATGATGGCATATTGATGCATGCAGAGACTCCTTAGTCAACTTTATACCCACTATGGTGTCTACTGCTAAGGAAGGAGGTATCCATAGCTAGTGTGCGCTTGCTGAGTGGATATAAAGAGTATGAGAGGATAATAAGGGAAGAATGTGATCAAAGTAGGTGTGTGTGTGTGTGTGTGTGTGTGTGTGTGTGTGTGTGTGTGTGTGAAATTGTGAAAGAATAAATAAACTACTTTTAAAAAGAGAACCTTGCCAGGCTCTTATAAAAGAAACAGACTTTGTGGGGCACAATGACACACCTGTTATCCCAGATATTCTGACTGAGATACAAAGATCTCTTGAGCCCAGGAATTCAGGAACAGTCTGGGTAACACAGTAAGACCTTGTCTTTTATTTTAGTTTTAAAAAGTACTTGTTTTATTTTATGTGTATGAGTGTTTTGCCCACATGTATATATGTGGACCACATATGTGCCTGGTGCCCACAGAGGTCAGAATAATGCACCAAATACCCTGGAAGTGGAGTTATGGGTGGGTGTGAGCCACCATGTGGATGCAGGGACCTGAACCCCAGTCCTCTTCGAGAGCAGCAAGCGCTCTGAACTGCTCTTAACTGAATCTCCAGCCCACTGTCTCTTGTTTTAAAAGAAAGAGTGTGAGAGAGAATGAGAGAACAAAAGAAAAGAAAGGAAGGAGAGAGAAAATTTCAAGTTTTTGGAGCTTGGGGTAGAGTAGCTTAGTGTGTATGAAGCCCTCTTTCCAGTCCCCAGGAGGCACACAAACACACAGGAGAAAGTAATGTACTTGCTCCTCCCACAAAGTTCCTGGGACTCAGGGATCTGGGGAGCCCCACCCACTCATATCCAGAGTCTGGAAGCCAGAGGTCATCCCAGGGTGTCATTCCTTAGGTATTATTCACCTTATCTTTTGAGGCAGGGTCTCTCGCTGGCCTGGAACTGACCAATTAGATGAGGCTGTCTGGCCACCACACCTCAGGAATCCTCTAGTTTCTGACTCTCCAGCTCTGGGATGACAAGCATGTGCCACCACACCATGCTTTGTGTGGGAGCTAGGGTTCGAACTCAGTTCCTCATGCTTGTACAGCAAGTACTTTACTGACCAAGTTATCTCCCCAGTCCCAAACTGACTCGTTTTTTTGATGAACTCAGTGAAAATATCACTTGCAGAGAAGTAGGGGATCAAAGAGTCTGAGAGAGGGAGATGCCTGTGAAGGAGCAAACCACACAGGCAGCTGGTGTGGTCCATGCCCTACCTCTGCAGAAGGACATAGAGGCTGAGGTAGTGTGAGGACAGAGAAGGCAGCTTGACATGAGCATGGTCAAGGAAGGCTTTCCGTGGGAAACAGAACCAGCCATGAAGAGAAAAATAGCAGAAGAGAACAGGAGAGCTCTTGAGAGCTGCTGTGAAGGATGGGGTCTTGAGGGGAGAGAAGGGGCTGGAGAGCTGGACAGGGCTGGGCAGTGAGGTAGGGCACCTCAGACTCACCACAGCAACAGCTGGTTAGAATGGCAGAGGGAAAAAAAAAAAAAAAAAAAAAACCTAGAGACTTAGGTGAGACTGCTTCAGCAGGAAGCAGGGAGGCCAACCGGAGGCCGTTTGTATCAACCATGTAAAAACGGGTAACCTGGGCCTGGTGTGGTAGCTTAGTCAGTAACATGCTTGTCTTGTATGCATGAGAACCTGAGTGTGATTCCTCCAGCAGCCATGTTAAAAAAAAAAAAAAAAAGTTGGGCGTGGTGGCACTTACAATCTCAGCTTGGGAAAGTAGGGACCTGCAGATCCTGAAGACTCACAGGCCAGGTAGGTGAATCCCAGACCAATGAGACACCGGCTTGTTCTCCATGCTCACTGCCTGTAGCCTCCCATCAAATACCTTTACAAAACATTTTTTAAGACTAACATATAATTCCATCTCCTCCCCGCTTCCCTGTACATCCTGATCCACAGGCAGCAGGCAGAGAGAGGCAGAGTGTGAAGTGGGCGTCTGAAACCTCAAAACCGACTTCCAGTGACACATTTCCTCCAGCAAGGCCACACATCCTAATTCTTTCCAAACGGCCCCACTCCCTGGGGACTAAGGTTCAAATTTATGAGCCTATGGGGGCCATTCTCATCTAATCCACCATGTTACGGAAAGGTGTAAGGAGAGAGTCACCCTCCCTTTTCTCCCCCCAGCCCTTCCCATGCACCCCCACCTTGCTCTCTCCCAGATTCATGGCCTCTAGTTCTTTAATTGTGGTTGTATACATACATACATGTATATTTTTTCCTAAATATATACATACAACCTGCTCAGTCCATATACTGTTACTTGTATAATTTCACGGCTGGTCACTTGATACTGGAGAGCCAATCTGGGGCTCTTCCCTGGGGAAGATTATTTCTCTTGCTCTCAGCATTTGTGTTTAGCTGTGTTTAGTTCTTTGTCTGTGGTGGAGGCCTCAGGAGGTGAGGACTTAGGAAGCCCATGTTGTCTTTGAACTCACTATATATCTAAAATGACCTTGAACTAATCTTGTACTATCAGGCCTGGTTTACATAGTGTGGTGGATTGAACTCAGGCCATAGTGCATGATGGGCAAGAGCTTGACCCAAACTGACTTACAGCCTCAGACCAATAAACCTCTTTAACATTTCATCCACCGCTGGGTACTTTTCTTTCTCTTTCTCTCCTTTTTTTCTGGGCGAGTGGGGAGTGGAGGAGGAGGGGGTTCAAGACAGGCTGGCCTAGAACTCGGAGGTCTGTCCTGCTTCTCATGCACCACCACACCCAGCTTGCACTTTTAATTAAAACATAAATTTATGAACGGGGCAGTGGTAGCACACACCTTTAATCCCAGCACTCAGGAGGCAGAGGCAGGCAGATCTCTGAGTTCTCCACCAACTTGGTCTACAGAGCAAGTTCCAGGACAGCCAGGACTACACAGAGAAACCCTGTCCTGAAAAACCCAAAACCAAGCCGGGCGTTGGTGGCACACGCCTTTAATCCCAGCACTCGGGAGGCAGAGGCAGGTGGATCTCTGTCAGTTCGAGGCCAGCCTGGTCTCCCAAGTGAGCTCCAGGAAAGGCGCAAAGCTACACAGAGAAACCCTGTCTCGAAAAACCAAAAAAAAAAAAAAAAAAAACCCAAAACCAAAACAAACTAACAAACAACAAAGAACCCACACATTTATATATCCTGACCAGGGGACGAGGTAGCCTAACTGCAGTTCTTCACCCACTCCCCTCCTCCAAATCCAATCCCCCAGTTTTACCCCAGCCCTGCAGCAGACCACCTGCACACACACACACACACACACACACACACACACACACACACGCACCACGGTCCCCATCTCCAGGAGACCAACTCCGGCAGACACTCCCTGGGAACCCTGGGAACCCGCAGGCCACTCCTGCCAGGAAAGCAGGTAGACTAACTGCAGATCTTCACCTCTCCCTTTGCTCCTCCAAATCCAATCCCCCAGTCTCATCCCCACTTGTGTAGCAGACTTTCTGCTGTGGCCTCTCCAAATTCTCTGTCCCCATTCCCAGGGGACTAAGCAGATCCTGGTGGAACATCCTACTTTCCTCCCTCCTGTGAACCCTCTCAGCCCTTTCTAGTCCATCCCCATTCCTAAGTGTCAGCTCCTAATACCCAGACACACATTTTACCTAGAACCCCCGGTGGCCACACTTATTAGGACCCCAGAAGAATTTCCTACCAGACAGCACACAGCCACCCGACTCTCCTAAGAACAAGAGAGGAAACATAAACCAAGGAACAAAATGCCTACCCAACAAAGAAAGGCCAGATATCAGCCAGCACCTAGATTTACAATCTTCCCAACACCAGATGCCTAAATACCAGTGTAAAAACACAAACAGTAACAGCCAAGGCAATATGTCTCCACTAGAACCCAGCAACCCTACAAGAGGCCCTGAGTGTTGCAACACAGCTGAAGCACAAGGAAAAGACCTTCAAACAGCCTTTATGAATATGATAGAGGTCCTTGAATGAAAAAAAAAACCACCTTAAAGCAATATATGAAATCACAAACAGTGGAAGGAAATTAATAAAACTGTTCAAGACCTGAAAGTGGAAATAGAATCAATACAGAAAATCCAAACTGAGGGAAATCTGAAAATGAAAAATTTAGGAACTCGAACAAGAACCACAGAGGTAAGCCTCACCAACATAATACAAGAGATAGGAAGAGAGACCCTCGAGCACTGAAAACATTATAGAAGAAATAGATATATCAGTCAAAGAAAATGTTAAATCTAAAAAATCCCAGGCACAAACCATCCAGGAAATCTGGGACACTATGAAAAGACCAAATTGAAGAATAATAGGAATAGGGAAGGAGAAGAAACCCAGGTCAAAGGCACAGAAAATATTTTCAACAACATCATAGAAGAAAATTTTCCTAATCTAAAGAAGGAAATGCTTATGAAGGTACAAGAAGCATCTAGAACACAAAATATACTGGACCAGAAAAGAAAATAACCTCAGTACATAATAATCAAAACACCAAATGCACAGAACAAATAAAGAATATTAAAACCTGTAAAAGAAAAAGAACAAGCAGCATATAAAGGCAGACCTATAGAATAACACCTGACTTCTAAACTGAAACTCTAAAAGCCAGAAGGGTCTGGACAGATGTGGTACAGACTCTAAGAGAACACATATGCCAGCCCAGACTACTATACTCAGCAAAACTTTCTATCACAATAGATGGAGAAAATAATATATTCCATAATAAAACCAAATTCATCTATCTACAAATCCAGCCCTACGGAAAAAGCTAAAAGGAAAATTCCAACCTAAACAGGTTAACCACACCCAAGAAAACATAGGACATAAATAACCTCAGGCAAGCAAATCAAAAGAGGGGAAGCTGCTGTGGAACAATCCTGGTACACTGTAAATATGTATTGCTCTCATTGTTAATAAAAAGCTGACTGGCTGATGGCTAGGTAGGATTTTGGGGGCAGAAAGAATGCTGGGAAGAAGAGAGCAGAGTCAGAGGAGTCACCAACAAGACACAGAGAGGACACAGGAGATGCAAGATGAAAGAAAGGTAATGCCATGTGGCAAAATGTAGATTAACATAAGTGAGTTCATTTAAGTTGTAAGGGCTAGTTAGTAACAAGCCTGAGCTATCAGCTGAGCATTTATAATTAATAATAAGTCTCTGAGTGGTTATTTGGGAAATGGCTGGCAGAACACAGCTGATCCAAGTCCCAACAAAAAACTCCACCTACACACACACACACACACACACACACACACACACACACACCACCACACCACCATCACCACCAACAACAACAAAATTACAGGAATCAACAAACAACTCAACAAAAATCTCTCAACATCAATGGTCTCAATTCCCCAATAAAAAAAACACAGACTAACAGAATGGATGCAAAAACAGAATCCATTCTGCTACATCCAAAAAACATACCTTAACATCAAGGATAGACATTATCTCAGGGGTCATGGATGGAAAAAGATATTCCAAGCAAATGGACCTAAGAAGCAAGCTGCTGTAGCCATTTTAATATCTGACGAAACAGACTTCAAACTAAAACTAATCAGAAGAGAGAGAGGACACTACATGCTTATCTAAGGAAAAAGTTCTTAATATCTATGCCCCAAACAGAAGAGCACCCAAGTTTGTAAAAGAAACACTACCTCAGCTTAAATCACATACTGACCTTCACACACAGGTAGTAGGAGACTTCAATACCCCATTCTTGCCAATGGACAGGTCATCCAGACAAAAACTAAACAGAGAAATTCTGGACCTAACAGATACTATAGAACAAACAGACCCAACAGATATTTATAGAACATTTCACCCAAACTCAAGGGAATAGTCCTTCTTTTCAGCAGCTCATGGAACTTTCTCCAAAAATGGCCACGTAGTCAGTCACAAAGCAAGTCTCAACAGATACAAGAAAAATTGAAATTACACCCTGCATCCTCTCTGACCACCCTGGATTACAGCTGGATATCAACACACCAGAAAGCTTACAAACTCATGGAAAGTGAACAACTCACTTCTGAATGAAAAATGGGTCAAAACAGAAATTAAGAAATAAGACTTTCTGGAATTGAATGAAAATGAATACATAACATACCCAAATTTATGGGACACGATGAAGGTGGTGCTAGAGACCAGTTCACAGCACTAAGTGCCTACTTAAAAAAAAAAAATGGAGAGCCCTCATACTAGCGACTTAAAAGCACATCCAAAAGGAGTAGACAGAAGAAACAATCAAACTCAGGGCTGAAACCAATAAAATAGAAACAAACAAGCAGCAACAACAAAAAAAGAATCGATGAAACAAGAGTTGGTTCTTTGTGAAAATCAGTTAGATTGACAAAGCCTTATCCAAATTAACTAAAAGGCAGAGAGAGAATATCCAAATTAACAAAATTAGAAACGAACAGGTGGATGTAACAGCGCAGGACCCTGAAGAAACCCGGAAAATCACAAGGACACACTTTAAAAAAACCTGTACCCAACTCAGGCCCTCCTGACGCCATGCGGCTCAGGCGGGTGAAAAACACCCACAGGGCAGCCTGGGTCCTCACGGCCCGACCCTCCTGAAGGCATCCACAGGCCGGCCCTACTCCTTTATGATGAAACGGGAGACAGAGAGAGGCAGAGGCGGAATGGCGTGTGAGCTAAGAGGCAGTTCTGAAGGAGTTAGGGTGGTGAGGAATGGGCTGAATTTGTGGCCTGCTTGACACCCGAGACCAGGATGACGTCCCGGCCTGGGCTGTTGCCAAGGGCCGTGTCTGGGTCTGTTGTCCTACTGCAGCCGGGTCTATGTAGACATCCATGACCCATGTTGCCACCAAGGCCACGGGGGTGTTTGGGGTCTGGGCCGCCACCTGTGGCCATTTTTGTGTCGGGGGCTGTGCGGCTGCTGGGGTTATGTTGATTTGAGTGGCCTGTGCTGCCACCTGGGGACATGATGACATCCGAGCCTGAGCTGCTGCCATGTCTGGGTCCGTGGCCCTGCAGGAGCCAGGATCTGTGTTGATGTCCATGGCTTCAGTAACCACCGAAGGCTGTGAGGTTGACCGGGGTCTGGTCAGACACCGGAGTCCATGTTGGTGTCCAAGGGCCACACTGCTACCAGGGCCATCCTGATCTGGATGGGCCTGTGCTGTCACCCAGGGCCATAGTGACATCCGAGCCTGAGCATGGGACCATGCCTAGGTCTGTGGCCCTACCGCAAGCCAGGGTTTGGGTTGATATCCATGGCTCCTGACACCACTGAAGGCCATGCAAATACCCAGGGTCTTGGCCATCACCTGAGGCCAGGTGGGGATCTGGGGGTCGTGCTACAACCGGGGCCATGAAGATCTGGGTGGCCTGCACTGCCACAAGGTGCCATAGTGACTTCTGGGCCCGGGCTGCAGCTGAGGGCCATGTCTGGGTCCATGGCCCTGCCGCAGCCAGAGTCTGTGTTGTCTGTGGCTCCTGATATCATCAAGGGTCATACTGGTGCCAGAGGTCTGGGCTACCATCTAGGGCCATGTTGGTGCCTGGCGGCCACACTGCTCCTGGAGCCATGTTGATCTGAGTGGCCTGCACTGTCACCTAGGGCCAAGATGACATCCAAGCCCAGGCTGCTGCTGAGGACCATGTCTGGGTCCATGGTCCTACCACAGCCAGGGTCTCTGTTGATGTCCATGGTTCATGTTGCCACCAAGGGCCACAGGGGTGCCCAGGGTCTAGCCCGAAACCTGTGGCAATGTTGGCGCCTAAGAGCCATGCTGCCATCAGGAGCATGGTGAACTCAGTCGCCTACACTATCACCTGGGGCCATGATGTCTGTGGCTCCTGTTGCCATAGGGAGTCATGGGAACCATTCGTGTTGAAGTCTGAGGGTGATGCTAGGCCAGCCCTGCCCCTCACTGGCCCAGGGATGGCTGGCCCTGCCCCCTGCTGAACACTGCAGTAGGATCTATGGCGTGGGCCTAGGACAGCTGGCTCTGTCCCTGGCCTGAGTGTGTGTAGGGGGTCCCAGTGGCCCAGACCGACTGGCTCGGCTGCCACTCAGACCCACATCCTGGGCCTTGCGTTGGCCCACCCTAACATCTGTACCATCTATGGTCTGCTGGAGTTCGTCAAGGGGACTGGTCCTGCGGAACAATGGCTGCCGGGTCTCCTTGGCTTGGGGCAGTGACAGGGTGGCCAGGAGGAGTTTCAGTGAAGGTCCAGTGATGATGGTGTGCCTTGAACAAGACCAATAAGTCACAGCAATGAACATTTTGCAGGTGGGGCTGATTGGAAGGAAGGGTGTATTTCGTGACACATTGCAACTCCTGATGTATCCCAGCACTTGGGAGGCAGAAGCAGGTGGATCTCTGTGAGTTCAAAGCCAGCCTGGTCTACAGAGTGAGTTCTAGGAAAGGCGCAAAGCTACACAGAGATACCCTGTCTCGAAAAACAAAAAAACAAACAAACAAAAATTTAAATAAACCTATAGACCTAGTGAAATAGAGCAGTCATTAAAAGTCTACCAACCAAAAAAAGCCCAAGGCCAGATGGTTTTAGCACAGAGTTCTACCAGACTTTCAAAGAAAAGTTAATGCCAATACTCTTCAAATTCTATCAAAAACTAGAAACAGAAGGAACATTGCCAAATTCATTTTACGAGACCACAGTTATCCTGACATCCAAACCACATAAAGATTCAACAAAGAGAGAATTAAAGATCAATTTCCCATATGGACATAGATGCAAAAATTCTCAATAAAATACTTGTAAACTGAATCCAAAAACACATCAAAAAGATCATCTACCATGATCAAGTAGGCTTCATCCTGGAGTTGCAGGATTAGTTCAACATACTTAAATTAATAAATATAATCCAACATATAAACAAACTGAAAGACAAAAGTCACATGGTCACCTGAATAGAAGCAGAAAAGGCCTTTGACAAAACCTAACACCCCTTCATAATAAAAGCTGGAAATATTAGGCAAGACACAGGCCTTTAATCCAAATCTTGAGGCAGGAAGATGTACCTTTAATCTGGGCCAAACTTTCTGCTGCAAGTCTATATAAGGACATAGAAGAAGGAAGCTTTTGTTCTCTGCCTGCTTGCTCTTGGCCTTGCTAGCACATCCATTCCTTCACTGGCACTGGAGCCTGCTTCTTCAGAATTCCAGCATCTGCAGAAGACCAGCTGAGATACCCAGGCTTGTGAGACTGAGAAACTACTGGATTCTTGAACTTTCCATTCACAGCTAGCCATTGTTGGATTAGCTGGACTTCCAATAAATCCCATGCCTGACATTGCTTGGGTGACCAATAACTAGAGACTAGATAGCCCAGGTACCTAGGGTCAAACCAAACGCTACTGTTTAAAAGGAAAAAATGTAATAACAAAATGATTCCTAGCTGGGCAGTGGTGCACACCTTTAATCCCAGCACTCAGGAGGCAGAGGCAGGCAGATCTCTGAGTTCAAGGCCAGCCTGGTCTACAAAGTGAGTTCCAGGACAGGCTCCAAAGCTGCACAGAGAAACCCTGTCTGGAAAAACAAAACAAAACAACAACAACAAAAGATTCCTAATGACTTCTGCTATACTCATAGGTCAATGCCTTGCTCAGCCATCATTGCAAAGCTTCCTCCCGGGGCAGATGGGAACAAATACAGAGACCCACATCCATACATCTAGAGAATGAGAGACCTTGGAACACTCATCCCTAAATGGGAGATCTCTATCAAATTGTCCCCATTAGGGCTTAGGGAACCCTGCAGAAGAGGATTCAAATAGAGTGTAAGAGCCAGAGAAGATGGAGGACACCTAGAAAACAAGCCCCTCTAATCCAATAGGATCAAAGTACAAGTGAACTCACGGAGACTAAGGCAGCATGCACAGGGCCCGCACTGGTCTGTACCAGGTTTTCTGCATGTATATTATGGCTTCCAGTTTAGTGTTTTCACGGGATTTCCAAGTGTACAAATGAGTGGGTCTCTGATTCTTGTGCCTTCTCTTGGGATCTTTTCCTTCTGTTTATCTTGTCCAGTTCCAAAGTAATAAATTCTATTTTATCCTGTTATATTTTATTTTGTTATATTTTATTATCATCCCTTAGAAGCCTGCTTGTTTTCTAATGAGAGACAGAAAGAGAATGGATCTGGATGGGAGGGGAAACCATAATCATGATATATTATATGTGAAAAAAAATCTATTTTCAATAAAAGGAAAAAAAACATAAATTTGATATTTCAAAAAGACACTCTAGCTAGATCCCTCCATAAATGGAAAGTCGCTATCTTGTGCTATAAGTAGAAAGTAACCTTAGAAATCAGCACAATGAAAACAAAACAATGTCATTAAACTCCAGCCGGCTCTGGTGGCCTGCACAAGGCTCTGGAGGCCTTTTCTCTGTTGAACAAGGAAGTGTTCACAGAGCATGGAAAGCACACCAGCAGTCAGGGAGACTGTCTGCCTAGTAACAGACTGAAGGGAGCTGCCGAGGGAAGAAGGCTGCACTCTGGGTCTGCTGCTCTTTGATTACTGTGGCTCCCAGCAGCCCAGGTGTGTCCTGCTATGCCCCGCCCGCCTCGGGAGCCTGTGGTTCTGTTCTCCCTTCCTGTGGAAAGCCCAGGTCAGCTCAGGCTGAGCTGATGGCTCAAGCTAGTCAGGTGTGCAACTGTGCCCTGTCAGAAAATGGATGACTGTGGTTGAGATGTCCACTGTCCCTGACAGGCCCACATGTTGATGGATTGGTCCCCAGTATGGGGCTGTCTGACTGCAAGGAAGTTAGATCATTTGGGGATGCCCTCAAAGTGGATAGTAGGACTCTGGTCCCTTTTCTCTCCTGACTCACTGGACACTATAAAGTAAGCATCTTTTTTCCACTGTGCTCTTCAAAACTCAATGCTCTGCTTCTCCTCAGACCCAAAAAGGCAATGGGGCAAGTGATGTGTGAAAGTCTCGGTGGAAAGAAGCCTCCCCATTCTGAGCTTATCCAGGCATTTTTACAGTACCGGGAAGCTGATGATCACATTAAAACCAGCAGCTGTTTTTATTTATTTATTTATTTACTTACTTTTGGGACAAGACCCTCACTATGTAACCTTGTGTTTCTTTTGGCTCAGCTTCCTGAATTCTAGGGTTACAGGTGTGCACCACCACACTCAGCTTGCATATCTGTACATTAACAAAAGCAGTTTTAAAAAAAGGGAAGTTAATTCCATCTGCAAAGGTATTAAAAAGGAAAAAATATTTAGAAATGAACTTTACCTTGGAGGTGAAAGATATATGTATGCTGAAAATAACAGAAAGAAATTCAGGGGCTCTGTGATAGAGAGCTTGTCTCACCCGTACAATCTTGGGTTCAATTCCCCAGCACTGAAAATTCAGAGAGAGAGAGAGAGAGAGAGAGAGAGCAGCGATGACAATAGCGATGAAGAAAGAAGAAGACACACGTAAACAGAAGAGCATCCACTTTTCCAGAGTGTCTGGTAGCTAGGTTCAGTGGTACAACCTGCAATCTCATCTTTTGAGAAGCCGGGACAGAAAGATTACTAGCTTGAGGCCAGGCTCTGCTGCGTTTGAGGACAGCCTTGTCTACATGAGACCCTGTTTCACAAAAGCAAGCAAGGCAGCAAGCAAGCAGGCAAGAGGGGGTCACTGTTATCAAGGAATTATTGCTACTGAAAGCAGTCAGCAGCAGGGAGGTAGCTGTGTTGGAACCTTGCGTACCTAGCACGTGTAAACTTGTAGATTCCATCCCTAGATCCGCATAAACAGGACATAGTAGAATCCTAGAATCCTAACACTTGCAGGATAGAGGCAGGACAGGCGAAGTGCAAGGTCATCCTGTACCATAGCGTGCACTTCAGGCCAGTCTGAACTATATGAGATCTGTGTCAAGAAAAAAATGATGAGGCTGGAGAGTGTTTAAGAGCACTTGTTGCCCTTGCAGAGGGCCTGGGTTCAGTTCCCATCTCCCACATGGTGGCTCACAGCCATCACCAACTCCAGTTTCGGGGGATCGGACACCCTCTTCTGACCTCTGTGACACCAGGCACTCACATGGTGCACACACATACATGCAGGCAAAACATTCACACACATAAAACAAAAAAATAAGTGAATCATTCAAAATTCTGTAAACGAAATTTTAAAGGAAAGAAAGAAGGAAAGAAATCACCAAGCAGTGACTGAAAGAAGCAAGAACATCCTGTTAGGGAGTGCGTGAGTGCAGAGAGCTTTAAGCTTCTTTGCTGGAGCGGGGGTTAGAACTACACAATGCGGCCCTGTTTTTCCCTCATGGTGTAAAGTACTTTCATAGTCTGTATGCTAAAAATAACAAGGACTTAGTTTGGTTTACCAAAATTGCCTGTTCATGGCTCTCCACCCACTATTAGGACTAAGTGAACATTGCACCCTCGCTCGAGGAGAAATGGCAGCTGTCTGAGTTAGGGTTTCTATTGCTGCAAAGAGACACCGTGACCACAGCAACTCTTACAAAGGGAAGCATTTAACTGAGGTGGCAGCTTACAGTTCACAGGTTTAGTCCATTATCATCATGGCGGGACATGGTGGCAGGGAGAACGGTGATGTGTAGGCAGACGTGGTGCTGGAGAATTCTACATCTTGATCCAAGGCAACAGGAGGCGAACTGAGACACTGGCTGTGGCTTTAGCATATATGAGACCTCCAAGCCCACCTCCACAGTGACACTTCCTCCAACGAGACAATACCCACTCCAGCAAAGCCACACCTGCTAATAGCGCCACACCCTTTGGGGGCCATTTTCTTTCTCCATGATCAGCACCTAGTATAGAGGTCTGACTCATCTCAGAAAAACTGCGGAAGACTAAGAAAGTGAGCGGGAGAGGGGGAACAGGAAAGGGACACCTCTGCAAGGGTGTGCTGGACATCCTGGAGGCTAGGATATCCTGAGGAATGGCACACGTTGTCCCACATCATTACACATCCAACAGTGGTTGATGCCTTTTGCTCTGTGAGATGCTGTGCACTTATGCAAATTGTAATAAGACTAATATTAAAGGGGGTGCTGAGAAAGGACTGGAGAGATGGGAGTCCTTGGGAGCACTCTGCGCTTGCTGAAGACCCAAGTTTGTTTCCTAACACCCGTGGCAAAGAGCTCACAACTGCGTGTAACTCCAGCTCCAGGGAATCAGACATCCTCTTCTGGTCTCTGAGGGCATTGGCACACATGTGACATAGACACACAGCAACACATAAATAAGAATAAATCTTTTTTCTTAAAGGGAGGCTGAGAAACCATGTGTGGTGGCACATGCTTTTATTCCCAGCACTCAGGAAGTAGAAGCAGCAGATTTCTGAGTTTAAGGCCAGCCTGGTCTACAGAGTGAGTTCCAGGAGAGCCAGGGCTAAGTGTGTGCCTAGCATTCCTGAAGCCCTGGATTCAATCCCTAGCATAGCATAAACCAGGTAACTGGGGGGGGGGGGGGGGGGGGGGGGGACGGGGGGGGGGGGCTCCACACTTGGGAAGTAGAGACTGCCCCTCAACTCTCCCCTGCCCAGCGGCTGTAGTATAGATATGGTAGAGAGGAAAGTACAGACACTGTGGGGACTAAAACAAGACGGAAGTAGCCTGTAACTCCAACACCTGCAAGTCAGCCCTGGGTTATTCGCATCCAGACTGTGGGCATCCCGGAAGGAGTCAGACCGGGAAGCAAACCGTGTGAAGAGATGAGAATGAAAACCCGGTGCCGCCTGACTTAGTCAATCTGGGTCAGACTTCAGGGAGTCTGCTGCCAGGCAGTTCACTGTCAGCAGATTTAAAACACAGGACAATTTGGGGAAAGGTTTCCAGGCAACAATCAGTCCAGTTCCAGCTGCACAATAAAACTTACGGTGTGACGACATAAAAACTCCTTTACAAAGTACATGTGACCATGAAGGTGGGGTCTATAGCCAAAAGGCTTAGCATCCAGTGTGGCCTCTGACCCATAGCATGGAGGTCAGCAGGCTCTAACGTACCTGTGGCATCTCCCCTGAGGATGGGTAATGATCTAGGGAGGGAAGAGTCTGGGATAATCATTTTGGGGAATTTGGGTGAGGTCTGCCTCTACAGATAGCAAAAAGGTCACCAGGTCATTAACAAAATCCACTCCCAGCCAGCTGGGCAGGAGAGCAGGTATTTTATCTCCTCCGTGAGAGGAGACCCCTGTGTTTAACATTCCTGGTTCTCTTCGTGCTTTTCTGTGAGTACAAGGACCTCTGTGCCCTCAGCACAGAGCAGGAAAAAAGATGAAATTCTATCTTCTTTACACTAGCACGGTGTAGCGGTGTCTGAACACGGCTGTGCATCCCCCATAATCTAGACGGCCCTGTTCTTTGCAATAGGATTCAGCAAAAAGCAATATATTACTTGCTGTGTACCAGGAACTGTTTGAGTCTAGGGAGATGGAGATGTCTCTAATATGCAACTTGAATTTAGTAAGTGCACAGTTGTGACTCAGTCACGAATCTCCTCTTCCCACTCCCCTTCTGTGTCCCCATGTGTCCCCACAATCAGGACCCTTATGTCCTATCCAAACACCCTGAGAGGAGTGAAGGAGAATGGAGGGAAGCTGCCACGTATAGTCACGTGATCTACATTTGAACACCAGCTTAACCTCTCAGGGACAGTTTCCTCATGCATAGCGCAGAGGATAAGAGCCATCACTATTTCTTACAATTTCTGAGGGTGGAGCATGAAATGGGGTAACGCTCAAAAAATGTATAGCTGTGTTCAACACACTCTGTGCTCAGTAACATGTCGCTGTCACCATAACAGCAGCATCACTGTAAATACCCGAGAGATGGTAGCGAGGAAGTTCTTCAATGTCTGCTTTTGGGGCTGGTGAGACGGCTTAGTGGATGAAGGTGTCAGCCGCCAAGGCTGACGGCCTGAGTTCGATTCCTAGATCGCACATGGTGGAAGGTGAGAACCGACTCCTGTAACTTGTCCTCTGACTTCCACACATGCTGTGTGGTACACACATGCCCACATACATATAAAATAAATACTTAAATGCTTTTTAAAAAGGTCTGGTTTCATCCCGTGTATATGTATACTCAGGTACGTGTGAGCATGCAGGTGTCTGTATGCGCCTTCACGTGCGGATCAGATGATAACCTTGGGCGTCATTTCTTCAAGTGCTGTCCCCTTATTATTTGAGACAAAGTCTCTCACTGGCCTGAGATTTGCCAAGTAGGCTAGAGTGTATCGCCAGCTAGTCTCGGGGATCTGCTGTCTTCACCACCCCAGGGCTGGCATCAGAGGGGCAGGACGCAAAGGCACATACTTACAGAGCTATCACCCAGCCCCTAATGTCTTTCCTGGTCCGTTTTTTACCTAAAATATGTTTTATTGTTGCTGCCGGCCAAAATCATCTAAAAGAAGAATAAGTTTGTTTTGGCCATTGGTTTGAGGTCTCGTCCGTCATAGTAAAGAAGGCATGGGGGATGGGAGACTGGGTTGGGGTGAGGTGAGGTGAGGGGTAGGGTGGAGGGGGAGACACTCAGTCACACAGCAGAGAAGAATGAATACTGCTTTCCAACTTGCTTTCTCCTTTTCAGTCAGGTCCTCAGCCCACGGGATGGTGTCACCACATTCAGGGTGGGTCATCGCTCTGTAGCTGAATCTTCCTGGAAACACCTTCACAGACTTACCCAGAGGTGCGCCTCCTAGGATATTCTAATTTTTTAATTACATTTTTATTTATTTTGTGTGTACATGTGGGCACAGGCATGTCACAGTGTACAAGTGGAGGTGAGAGGCAACTTGAGTGAGTCAGTTCTCTCCTTTCACCCACGTGAGTCCTGGGACTGAATTCAGATCCTCAGGCTTGGTGGCGTGTGCCCTTGGACACTGGGCCCTCACACACAGCCCTCCTAGGGGATTCTCAATCTAGTCAAGCTGACAACGAGGATAAACCACTGCACTTAAAGAAGTGACGCCTAAGTGTTCCTCACCTTTCCCGTCTCCTCCCACCCCAAAGCCATCCTTTCTTCTTGTTGATAACTTTAGTCTTGTTTTTTTATGAAAGGGTGTCACATAATCCAGGTTGGCCCCCAACCCACATGTAACTTAGGTTGACTTTGAACACCTGATCCTTCTGCTTCCATCTGGGATTAGAAGCACGTGCCGCCATGCCTGACCTTGCCCATTGCCAGGACTCTGTTTATTCCTAGAACTTCTGTTCCCACTTGAAAGAGGTTTGCTTTGATTACTTCCCTCCTCTAAGTACTTACTGTTTTCCACAAGGCATTGGAAACGGGTTAGTCTCGGAGGCTGGAGTCCTGCTTACAAGTCTCTGTCCTGGTAATAACGCTCGGCACGGTGGTGCGTACTCACACCCCGACTCTAAAACTCCCCCCCCCCCCCCCCCCCCCCCCCCCCACCCCCAGAAACACCAGAGGAACTTCTACTCACCATCAGGACTCAATTCAGGCCCAGAACTGTAGCAGGGACCTAACTCCCTCAAGGTCCTGGGTTCCAGTCCCCAAACTGAAAAAAATCAAAGTTTCATAGCCACCCCACTTGTGAACTCTTCGCTCCCTTAGCTGGAATTCATGGCTGGTCCTCTTCCGCTGATGACAGAGTCATAACTGGTGTGGGAGCCACCATGTTAGTCTAATTCTTTCCCAGTTTGTGGATCTTTCTCTACTAGACTCTGAATCCTTGGAGGACAGATTGTAGCTTATTTAGTCTGCCTTCTTAGCATATATTCCCTGACAGGTGACATGGAAAATGAATTGTAAGTGAATGGCTGACTGGGCAAATGCACGATAGAATGATAAGATGAATTGTAGGTAGCTGTGTAGATGGAAGATGCATAGATGAATACAGACATAGCTAACAGAGGACAAATATTTAAGAAATAGTGAATGAAGACTGAATTGTAGATGGAGAAGGAATAATAAAGAATAAAGTGGTAAGTTGGTGATTTTTTTGTGGAAGATAGAAATGAAGAATAAATTTGGTAGGGTGTGGTGGCACATACCTCTAATCTCAGCATTCACGAGACTGAGGCAGTTGGGTTACCATGAGCTTGAAGTCAATGAGTGCCAAGACAGCCAGGGCTACACAGCAAGACCCTGTCTCAAGAAGAAAAGGAAATGTGTCTGAGAGATGGCTCAGCTGGCAATGGCCCTTGCCTCCTCCTGATGACCTGGAGCCCTGAGACTCCATATGAAAAGAGAGAACTGACCCCTTCCAAGTGTTCTCTGACAGCCACATGGGTACCATGCTAGGCATTGGCCATATACACAAATAAATAAATAAAAGCAATTTGAAGTTTTTGTCTTAAAAGAAAAGATTAAAAAAAACAGATTCTTTAAATATCAATGCATGTGAAAGAATGAATGGACAAATGAATGAATAATGGGTGAATAGATGGTTGGGAGATAGATGGATAGTACGTGAAGAATAGACGGATAAGGAACAAATTATTTGCATGAGAGATGCAAATTAGAGGCTAGTGAATGGTGGCTAGATGGATGATGAGTGGAGGACAATGGGTAGACAGATGGAGACTGATAGCTGATTAGGTATCTGTCTGAATGGGTATATGGATGAGAAACAGATGGATGAGGTTGGCAAGGAGACAGATGGTGGGTTGGTGCTGTGTGAATAATGATGGAGAAGGGTAGGTGGTACACGAAGGATGAATGGGCTTTGGACTGGATTAGTGATGAATGAATGACTGGTACTTGTCAAAGTACAAAAAAAAATGGGTAAGTGTCATCTATAGATTGATGAATGACATCTGATCAGCGCATGGATAGATGAGTCATCAACAGTCTTTGAGGGTCTTTCCAGCTCTGGTATTTTGTGAGTGCTCTCTTCTTGGGTGGGGGAAATGAAGCTGCTATTGGAGGTGCCTTCCCTTCACTAGAGGCTTGACTTACACCACAGCAATGGATAGCTCAGCAAGTAAAGGAACCATGTGCCAAGCAAGGCGGGGACTGCCCATTTCACAAATAGTGAAAACACAGCTCATGCAGAAGTGGTCTCCCCAAGCTTGCCTCCCCTTGTCTAGGTGTCTGTTTTCTCCTTGTGATGGGTGGTCCCTCATCCCTAGGCTAGCCCTGCACATTCCTGTACTATTCAAAGCCGTTCTCCTCCAAGAACCTCCCATGCGCCCTGGCCTTCGAGAACCTTTTTCTCCCCTTCTAGAGACCTCCTAACTTCCTTCCCTGTCTTGGCCCACATTGAACATCTGACACTTACTGAGATCGGCCAGGCAATGGGCTTGTGACTTTTGACTTGGTTTCCATTTTCTTGAGACCGTTCGGTCTTCTTACACAGTCCCAAGCAACTTGTCTTTTGTTTTGTTTTGTTTTGGTTTTGGTTTTGGTTTTGTTTTTTCAAGACAGGATTTCTCTGTGTAACAGCACTGGCTGCCTGGCTGTCCTGGAATTAGCTCTGTAGACCAGGCTGGCCTTAAACTCACAGAAATCTGCCAGCCTCTGCCTCCCCAGTGCTTAGATTAGAGGCATTGTGCCACCACTGCCTGGCTTTTTTATTTTAATTTTAGATGTATGAATGTTTTGTCTACATGTATATATCTATGTGCCCGAGGAAGCCAAAGGATGGTGTTAGGTCTCCCAGGACTAGAGTTACAGATGGTTGTGAGCCACTATGTGGGTACTAGGAATCAAACTTGGGTCCTCTGGAAGAGCAGCTAATGCTCTTAACCTCTGAGCTATCTCTCCACACGCACACCTTTTGTTGTTGTTGTTTTGTTTTGTTTTTGAGGCTAACCCATGTTAATCTTAAACTCTCTATATAACTAAGACTGACCTTTTTTTTGAGGGGGGGGGGAGATTGGTGATAGTAGGGATTGAACCTTGGGCCTTGCACAACCAGGATCGCTACCCCTGAGCTATATTACCTCAAGACTAGCCTTGAATTGATCCTCTTGCCTCCATCCTCCAAACACTAGGACACAGACACATCTAGTTATTTATAGTCATTTTTAGCATAAAGTGTATATCTTTAAATTACAAAGAGCTTTGATGAAACTTCCATAGATCTTGAAAAACTAAAAGACTGGCATTTGAAGCCAGATATAGTGGCATAAGCTTGAAATCCCAGCATTTGGGAGGCAATAAGGAGGGCAGCCATAAATTGGAGTCAGCCATGGCTACATCACAAGACCCTATCTCTAAACAAATAAAAAGAAGCAGACCAACAGGAGAAAAGTGAAAGGGGATTGTAGTGGGAATTCGTTCCACCAATTACCTTTGAGGTGTAAGCCTTAGGGCATGGTTTCTGATCTGCATAAGTGATCACTTAAAAGGAGAGAGTGAGGGGGTCACAACCCTTCTTCTTGGGGTGGATTCAGACGGCTGGGTCTATTCACTCCCGGGCAGAACAGTTCTGTATTCATGAGTGTATCTTACCCTTTGTTACCTTAATAAATCCTTGTTACCCCTTAATCATACTCACATGGATTTCTCATAGTAAGTGGCACCCAACGAGAAGGAGAAATCTCAGAGGAAAGAAGTAGCTAGAGAAGGAAAAGGACATCAGAGGCCAGTCACCCAGCTGCACAGCTAGACCCGGAGCAAGAAAGAAAGGTACACAGAAATAAGAAAAGGTAAAAGCCCGGAGGCAAAAGATAGACAGGATAATTTAAAGTTAAGAAAAGCTGGCTAGGCCGGGTGGTGGTGGCGCACGTCTTTAATCCCAGCACTCGGGAGGCAGAGGCAGGCAGATCTCTGTGAGTTCGAGGCCAGCCTGGTCTACAGAGTAAGATCCAGGAAAGGCGCCAAAGCTACACAGAGAAACCCTGTCTCAAAAAACCAAAAAAAAAAAA
>CABHPQ010001833.1:6677-43475 GCA_902168405.1 Peromyscus aztecus
GAGAGAGAGAGAGAGAGAGAGAGAGAGAGAGAGAGAGAGAGAGAGAGCTGCCAATTTCTATATACTCAATGTTTCAGCTTCTTCTGGAATTTACCTGCAATGCTAAAAACCTATCTACCTATGTGACACAAGCAACCAGGGCTTAGAGTCACACATCAGTGGCAAGCACAGAAGTTATAGCTGAAAGGAGCCTCTAGTGCTTCATCTTGTAGATGAGCTCATGGTGGAGGAGGAGGTGGGAGTGGAGAGGAGTGTACAGCTGGTAACTCTGCGGCTAGAGGAGAAGACCTGTGTCCTGCTGCGCTGTCACCCCTCCCTTGCACGCCACCCTCTGGCAGGCTATGATTCTTTACAGGCTCTGTGAATGCTCTTTGCTCTGTCAGCTCTTGCTTTAAGGGTTGTTTCAGAGACTAATTTCTTTTTAGGTAGCGTCCTCTCTGGGAAGAAAGGAAGGGTTGATTTAGGGAGGAATCTAGCTATTGAAAGAAAGCTTCCAAACCGTGTGATTTGAATATGTAGACGTGTGAAACATTGTCCAGGACCCTTTCCCCCACATGTCAAGGACAATGAGTGTTGTGTAAATAGTAACTTATAAGAAGCATGAACTTCCTCTTTATTAATGATCTTGACATAAGCAAGAGAATGCTTACTATGCTAAGTGGAGCCAAGTGTGCCGCCTCACATGCTGTCTTTAGGAAATTTGTGTATAATGCCCTGGGGCATAAATTGTGATGACGTAGGCAAACTGGCTCTGAGTTTCCATTTAAGGTATTTTCTTTAGACGTATAATTCAATCTCACCCCCTGCATGACTCGCAGAGTGGGCCTGGCGGAGTGTCAGCTGTGTGTTGGTACAGTTCTTGGAATTTTCTAGGTCAGTGCTGTTGGATAAGTGGAAACTGTTCTGAAATCTGTGCTGTCCAGTCGAATGGCTACTAGTCACATGGTTGTTGGGCAATTAAGTGGGGAACGACTGCAGAAGTGGCATTTAAATGGTATTTAATTTTAAGTAATTGAAAGTTCAACATTCCCATGTGGCTTGTGGCTACCACATTGGTCATAATGACATCAAGAGGTTCACAAAGTAACAGCAAGGCCAAGGGAGTTTGCAGGCTAGTAACAGTTTCCCAAAGGAGATTCCTTTCTAGGCTTAAAGAAGTTTATGAGCTTGGGGGTGGGAGGTGATGATAAAATCTCATCCATTGTCCTTTGGGGTTATTATTTAGATACTTTGGACAAAGTTATGAACAGTAAAATTTAGAGAGAGCTTTATTAAGCCCCTCTGGGGCCATTAACTGCATGTGAATCTGTTGTCCAAAGCTCATAACTAGATAGTAGCTGTAAAATTTGACTTGCAAGCTGTGCATGACCTGTGCTGTGAAACTGTGTTTAAGGTCTTGTGGCCAAAAAGAGTCAATGTTACAGAAAATTAAATAAATAAGAGTCTGATGAAATCCCCGTTCACTTCTGATCTCTTTCCCGACTTCATCACTGTGTCAGTGAGGTGAGAAGTCTAAGAGCATGCTGCTTCCTGGTGTTCAGAGTGTTGGTGTTTGCCCTTGAAGTCAGCCAGTTTGTCATTGTATTTGGTGTGGACATATGTGGGTGTAATTTTCTGGATGCCAAGCTAAAACAGAGGCACTATTTTTAGAGTGAGATGTGACATTGTTCTAGTGTCTCTCTTTTTAAGTTTAGTTATCATTAAAAGGTTTGAAACTTTGCACAAAGGCACTTTTACATTTTTCATAGTTAAAAAAAAAAAAAGCAAAACATGGCCCAGTAGAATTTAGAAAATGAAAAGGTTATTGCAACTACTCTGTAGAATTGCTTTTCAGTAAGTAAAGGGAAACAGAAAATTCAGCTTGAGATTCATTTTTTTATATAAAGATCAGACTGTTGCTGATAATCTGGCATTTATTCATGCTTAGATTCGGATTTAAAGTGTTCCTGTTCCTTCATTTGAAAATCTCTGCTGTGTCAAAATTGCTTAGCCTGCCTCTCCATTGCTTTCAATGTAACAGCCACCAAGCGTGTTTGCTTTAATGGAGCAGAATTGGGCTGGGTTTCCAGTTCTGCAGCGTTCAGTAGGGATGACTACTCCTTGGGGCTTGTCTTTAACTTGTATCTATATGTTGGCCAAATGTTATTTTCTTAAGTCTTTTAGTTAGGAGGGCAAAGGTTATTCATATGCTATGGGTTATACCCACATGACTACAGCTCCCCTTTCCTAGAAGAATGATGCTATGGACCAGGCAGCATTTTATAACCACACCAGAAGTTGACCAATTCTCACCGGTGACCTAGATGGAATAGTTGCTTTTTGACATTTCCACCATACTCAGTAAAACATCACCTGCAAGATGATCCTCACCCAGACAGAAACTCTAGGCAACAGTGAGACACTCAAGATAATTTACTCATGGTGTCTATTTGAAGGAGACAGTTGTTAGATCTTTTTCAACCTGAAACTCTTGAAAAATAAGTGGAAATTCAAGCCATTTTTTTTCTGACACAATTGACTTACTACACTATACTACACACACACACACACACACACACACACACACACACACACACACACTTTAGCTGTAATTGGAGATAAAGTAGAAAAGATTATCAACACTATTTTTCTTCATTCATGGATCACAAAATGTGGAATTTATATGTTAATTTTTAAGCAGCTGCTATGATCTCCATATACTGTGTCAAACCAACTACCTTGGAGAATGTCTTAAACTCTAAAGACTCATCTCCATATGTAAAGAGGTGGGTAATCCTATACAACACCATCTCCATATGTAAAGAGGTGGGTAATCCTATACAACACCATCTCCATATGTAAAGAAGTGGGTAATCCTATATAACATCATTGGAAAGCCAGTGATTGCTGAGGCACTGAGCAGATGGTACATTTAATTTCTGACTTCTGAATAGCTTTTCTTTTCTTTTTTTTTTTTTTTGGTCCCTGTTATGTGTCAAGATTGTAAACCACTATTCTCAAACTCCTCCAGTGTGACTCAGTTTCTCTGCACACTTCCTTACCTTGCTTGCTCTGGTCAATGGTCTTTTGATTTTTCCCTATTCACTGCCTGGGGTATCCGCATGTATGGATCCCATGCTGTAGTGGTGCTTGAAAAATGCTCATTTTATTATCTGGATTTTAATGTAAGAAAGGTTTTTTAAAATACTATTCATATTATGTTTTTAGCAACAATCAATCATTAGAACAAAAATACTGAGGGCTGCCTGAGAGTCTCAACAGTGGGGTTTTTCTCATTCTTTACAGAATCATAGCCTGTATCTTTCCCTGTTTTCCCAGATCACTGTTCTGAATGCATCACTAGATGGAGGGCTGTAGCTCACAGGACAGTCTCCTGTAATCTTCCTGCCCATTGAGTTACTGCGTTATTCTAACAGGAGCTTTCCAATGGGACTAGTCGGTCTTTAATTAGACATTTACTTTTGATAATCCAGTATGGTTGGATGTGTTGGTGGCAAGGAAATGTGGAGTAGAAAGAGAAAAGAAACAGATGTGCCAAGTATGTCCTTCAGGGGACAAACTGATACCTATGTGGTCTCCGCACAGTGAGAGAAGGAAGGCTGAGGTGGTTGTCTCCTACTGGGCTAGCTAACTGGGCTCAAAACCAACCCACTGCCAAGGAGACCCACCTGAAGGAAAAGTGGAGACAAATTCCTGGGCTCTGAACAGATAGGACGATATGCCTGGAAAAGGAGAAACTATTTTTAAAAGAGAGGGAAATTTGTGATAAGATTATGGCTTCAAAAGAAGACCCGGCACTATATATCAGCCATGGGAGAAGCCAGTTGAAGGCAGTGACATGTGATCTGGGCTGACTTCATCAAGCCCGCCCATTCCATCATGGACCACCCAATTCAGTTCAACATGCTCAAGTTGAAGACACAAAGGGAAAGCGCTTGGCTGAGGGGGAAGTTCCCAAGGAGTTCTTATCTTTCCTGCCATCCTCTCTGACGTTCTTGGGTTATCAAGGCTGTAGAAAATTCCAGGGCCTGCTGTGGAGTTGGACATAGAGCTGGTCATACCAAGTAAACCCTGGTACCCTCTTTTCTGTGGAAAGCTCATACTGCAATGAGTCTACTGTGACTTGAGCACTACTGTGGGAAAAATAAGCTGAAGAATATTATGGTTATATTCTGGCTGCTGCCATTTATTATATTCCTGTATTTCCCCACTTGTTTGTGTGTCCTCATTTGATGGTTATGGTGTGGAAATTGCTTTCGGCTTGGGAAATTGGCCACAAACTCCCAACAGAAGACATACATAACCACCATCTTGCTTCCTTCCATTCTTAAAGCTCCACACATGGGCTTCCTAGTCTAGGATAAGTGCAGTCAAACGGTGAGGTCAGTGCTGCTCCGAGGCTGTAAATTTCAGTTCCTGACATGTTTCATTTATAATCGTGGAGACTAGTTATTTGGGGAGCTTTTCTTTTAAAGGGCCAAATTGCCCTACAGATAAATGAGCTGCAGGGCAGTGTAGAAATTCTTGTCCAAATGTTGCCAAATACTGACTTCATAATGGGATCTCAAGCTGCTGTTTATTCATCTGAATGTCTAAAAGCATCCCTGCTTGCTCTCTCTGTTATAGATGGTGTCTTAGCCAGTCTGAGTTTTTTCAATGAACTGATTTTAATATATGGTATTTTTGTATGCCAAACTGGTGTCTTGTCTTTGTATATGTGCTAATGTTCATTTTATGACTACTGTTAAAACACATTTGCTATGATTAAAATTCAAAATGATTTCAAGTAGACTCAGGCATTGGGCTTTTTTTTTCCCTCCCTACCCCACAAAAGAAAAAAAATGACTTGGACTTTTATCATCCTGGAAAATTTTAATAGGTGGGTATTAAAGCAAGAGAGAGCTCCTAAGTGGAGGGTTGTAAGCAGAGGTGACTTTCAAGCGACTTTTGAGACGCTGAAGGATGGGTTTGCAATGAGGAAGCCGGAGGCTGCTTCTCCAGGTGAGTTCTCGGGGTTTGCGGGACGTCACCTGGCCTCACTAAGAAGTGACACTACATACTGAGGCTCTGGGGCCAGGAAGTCACAGTAGACCGCACACAGAGCACCTTCCCGGGCCCCTGCCTTTGCCTGCTGGCTCTGGGTCTGGAAAGGTGGCTTCAGATGACTGCTCTTGTTGGTGCCAGCAGTGCTTGCAGAGCACTCCCGGGTGGAAAGCATCCTGGCTGGAAAGCATCCTGGCTTCCCATCTCTGAGCACATTAAGGAAAGCCAACTCATTTTAACACACGGTCTCATCCTAATTAGGGTGTTATCAGTGATCTGATCTGCACGGATGCCAGCCAGTACGAGCACGCTTTGTGTCTGTCAGCTTTTAAATTCATCCTCATAGTTTAGTAAGTAAGAAGTAATGATGACTTGATGCCGCCACAAAGCTCCGCTTTAGGAAGCCTAGGTTTTTGACAGTGTGAAACTTGCTTTTCTTCTTTTACAAACCCCTAGTGCAATGTTCCCTGGTCTACAGTGTGGGAGCTGGACAGACATCCCCTTGCTAGTATCACCTGTTCAGACTTGAACTTTGCCATCAGCCAGAGAACTCAACAGCAAGAGGGCAGAGGGTCATGTAAACAAGTTCCTTGACTCCTCCTGGGTTTGGCTCCCATACCTGTGTTGGGTAAAGATGGTATCTTTGAAGAGTGATGGAGACAGGGTGTAGCAGAGGGGTTCATTGAAAGCCCTTTAGGTGCCTCTTTCCTGATAACATTGTTGGCTGGTTTAGATTTTCTGTGTTGTGTGGCCGGGAGTCTGTTTCTATTAATTCCAGGTAGAAAGGGCAACAACAGACCAAAGAAACAATTCTACACAAGTCACACAAGTCGGACTTGGTAAGCCAGTGGTTTGATTGGGATTACTTGTGGAAGCATGGGAAGCTATATCACGGAAATGGAGGCTCCCTTTAACATTTTATCCTTGGGGAGGAGAGAAGTCTCACAAGCTTTCCCCACCATGTTAATGAGCTCAACCTTGTGAGAGTTTTACCCCAGTAATCACAGCCACCATGACTTCAAAAGTGCAAATGACATATGGCTGGGAGGAGGAGGAGGCTGTCCATTCCAGCGACCTTGCCATCCTAGTCTGTCCCTACAAAGGAAGAATGTGTGAGTAGTCAGGGTCTGGAGGAGTGGATATCACCAGGCCTACATTCACTCATGCAACCCTCACCCTCAGTCCTTACACACACACACACACACACACACACACACACACACACACAGACAGGCAGAGAGACACAGAGAAAGAGACAGAGAGAGAGGAGAGGAGAGTACTCCTCACCCTAGGGCAAGAGAGTTGCCTCAGTTTCCACACTCCTTTTGTGTTCGGCGAGGTCTGGGGAGGAGACTGCCCGCCTCTCTGGTGCACACAGTGCGGGGCTGGGCTGGGCTGGGCTGGTCAGGTGCAGGGAAGACCCTCTTCGTTGTGCACAGCGGTGCTAAGTTGTTCACAGCCCGGTGAGGGAAGCAACTAGATCTAGGATTAAGGTCGAGCCTCTGCTTGTCTTTTTATAGGTTTGAAAACTTTTGTGCAATCTACTTGACCCAGAAAATAATACGGCTGTGATTGGATGCAGCTTCTCCTCCTTAACTGACTCCCCTCACTTCTCTCTTCAAACTATTGTGTGTGATTATTTTTTTTTCTATCTTTATTTGAAAGAGTAAGAGACTGGATGTATGACTTGTGCATTTGTGCACGTTTGTGGTATATCTGCAGTGTGTGTGTGTGTGTGTGTGTGTGTGCGCGCGCGCGCGCGCGCGCGCATGTATGTGAGTTTGCATGCATGTGTGTATATACACACTCAGAAGCATTTCATAGGCTCTTAGCACTAACTTTTTAAGGTTAATAGGGTAGAACTCTGAAGATATCAGAGTAGAGGAAACACTTTTATTTGTCTGTGAAGACTATTTCTACAGATCATCAGCACAATTAGAGCCATTCTTTTTCTCAGAGCTCCCACTGAACGCTTGGGTCCAGGGCTGCACAGGACCTGCTTTATTCAGGATGGAAATGATCCCTCTACACTGAGAGAGAAAAAGTGTAAACCTCTCCTCACTCACAGCAAGGGTCGAGGCTGAAGCTCCTAATAAGAAGAGAAATTGAGGGGAAAGAGCATAACAGATGTGTTTTAGCACAACTCTTAACTGACACAGGAAGCTTCATAAATGGCCACTGTGGGTTGAGCATGTGACTCATTGGTAGTGTGCAATCAAGATGTGCAAATCTCTGAATTTGCACCTCAGCATTCATGTGCACACACACACACACACACACACACACACACACACACACACGCACACACACACATATACACACACCCCCTAATGTATTAAAAATCCCGTGGAAGAGTGACTAAAGACAAATGAATTCGAGATGCTGGAGGCAATAAACTGGAGAAACTCAACAATGGCTGTTTGTCCAGATTCCTCTTGGAGTCCCTGTACATGGACTTTTTTTCCTTCAGGCACAGGAAGGACACCTGTCACATGACAGTCTTCAGGGCACAATGAAGAGAAGTCAGACTTACCTTTGCAGGTCCTATTGCCTCCTTCAGGCATGGAAAGGTTAAGGGAATCCTGCTCTGTGCTAGACGGGAGAGTGTTGGAGAGCCTGAGCACCCTGCTTCCTCAGTTTCCCTGGCTTCCTTGACCTTGGAACATTCAGGAAGCCAGGACTATGTTCTGACACATTTTATTATAAACCCGAGTGTGCATACAGATCTTACAGTGTTTTAGCAAATACAAGCAGTGATTCTAATAAATGATACTGTAGCCCAGGACATCTGGTTCATGTTTTTCCAAGAAAGACAGTAGGCTTACCTGTTTTGGTAGGAGATATGGTCATAGCTTCCAGAGAAGGGGCAATCCAAAGGAAAGGAGGCCTTGTTATGTCCCTTGTCATGCTCCTGCCACTAGTGCATTGTCTCATGCTCAGTATGCTGAGAGATGGCATTCCGTACACCTGTTCGGTCCCTTGATATATGTGATGAGGGTCTCAGCATCATGTCTGCTCTGAATTCATTTGTTCAAATTCTTTGGGAGAGGTGATTAGTTCATAAGAGGAGAGCCATGGTGCATGGGATTAATTCCCTCATAAAAAGAGACCCACTTTGCTTTCCTGAAAGGATTAACCAAGGGAGAAGACTTGCCCTGAATGAGGGCAACACCAGTACATGGTGTGAGCCAGGATTGGGTAAAAGGGGAGTGGGGAGAAAGCCAGAAGCTCGGGCATTTTCTTTGATTTCCTCTGCCTTGATGGGTGCTTTTCTGCCAAGCCACACCCTCCTTCCATGAAGGACTGGACCTTTGAAACCAAGAGCCAAAGGAGGGGGCAGGGGAGAGGGTGGGAGGGAGAGGGAAAGGAGATCAGGAAGCATTGCCTTACATTCTTCTGCTATGTGGAAGAAGTTAGATGGTACCATTGAAGAACCCAGAAATCCACCCTTGCAGACAGACACCGAATCTGCCAGCACCTTGACACTAGACTTCTCAATTTCCAAGGCTGAGGGAATAAATTGTGTTTATGAGCCACCACGTGTATGATAGTTTATTATAGCAACCTGAACAGACTAAGAAACACAGTTACAGAAACACAGACATGGGTCTATTTCACAGGTGGGTGCTGCATTTCCTAAATGATGCGACACAGTGGACATTTTACCTCATTGTGCTCAGACAGGCAGTTATATTCTTCTATGACTTGTGCAGAAGAAAATAATGTGTGCAGTCTTTTGTTCCAACACTTGTGCAATTCTTTCTGACATAAAGCAGAACTCAGCACTGCTGGCACAAGCTACGGAGAAGCAGCGATGGGCCAGTCAGCAGGCATGCACTTCCCAAGCTCCGCTTCAGGACAACGTGTTTGACAGAAGAAAGATTTACACTTGAGCAAACTGGGAGAATACTAGGTTAAACAGTTTTTAATTTTTAAATTTTTAATTATAGACCTTTTCAGAGTCTTTGATTTGTTCATTAGTTGCAGTTGTCTCAAGAAACAATAGGATGCATGTGTGTGTAGAAAAAGGGACAGAAACAGAGAGTAATAGAGAGTAATAGCGCAAGAAAGAAAGAGTTTTTGGTTTGATTTTTTTTTTCCCGACTCGCTTCATGAAATATGGAAGCTGGCAAGTTCAAAAGCTCCAGGGAGGTCAATAGGCTCAAGCCCCAAAAGGGACAGGGTGTTGCAGCTGAATTCAAAGGCAGTCTGCTGGCAGAACGGCCTCTTCCTCTAGGGAGGGCAGCTTTTTGTTGTTGTTGTTTGAAGTAAATTAGACAAGGCCCCTCCACAGCACAATGAGTGTCTCCTTGACTCAGTCACCTGGTATAAATGTAAACCACAACAAATAACCTTCAGGGTAATGTTCCACACTGATATTGACTGAGTGTTTGGATATCATGGCCTAGACAAGCTGACATATGAAAGGAACAATTATAAGATGCTGTGGATGTAGCTTAGTGGTAGGATGTTGACCCTGGGTTTGACCTTCATCATCATATGATGATCACTGTAATCATCTGTCATGACAACTTCCTCAGTATGCTGAAGCACCCAAAGGATCTCCAAAAGGAGGATGCAGTGTTTACCTCCTCCCAGTCACTTAAATGACGGCTCTATCATTGCAGAGCATGTGTTAATGACTGCAGGGCCATAGCCAGATGGATATGGAACTCTTTATCTTTATATATGTGTGCATGTGTTCATGTAAGGGTGAATGTATAGCAAGGTCCTGGAGCACATGTGCGTGGCATGTGAGGGGGCAGTCAGAGGACAACCTTGGGTGTCTGTCATTAGGTGTCTTCTATTTTACATCATTTACCTGGCACTTTGCCATGTAGGAAAGACTTTTTGCTCTACCTGCCTCCAGAGATACTCCATCTTGGATTAGGGGCTTGTGCCACCATGTTAAGCTTTTCAGGTAGGTTCTGGGGGAATCCAAATGCAGGTCCTCACATGTGTGAGGTAAACCTCTAGTCTGAACCATCTCCTGAGTCCCATATTGACTTTAATTTTGACTTACCAATGCATTTCTGCATTGAAGTGACCATCAAAGCCTTGCCACAAACTAAACAAAAGGTGGGCCTTAAATATTCACTTCCATGCAATCAATGAAAACATTAGCTTTCTTACTTTAAAGTATACATATGTGTATATGTGTGTGTATACACACATATAGAATGTATACAAGTGTTTTGTCTCAGTGCGTGTGTACCATATGTCTTCCTGGTGCCCTTGGAGGTTAGAAGAAGGCGTTGGACTTCCTGGAACTAGAGCTGTAGATAGCTGTGAGCCACCATGGGGTTCCTGGGAACCTGGGTCCCCTGGAGGAGCATTCAATGCTCTTAGCCACTGAGCCATCTCTCCAGCCTCCTTTTTAAAAATTTTAAGACAATATCATGTAGACATCAAATAATACAATAATTGCATTAGATTTGTCTTGATGATAATTAAGTAACTAACCCATTAAAACCATGTATCATACACACTGCCAATGGAATGCTCTCCCATGAGAAAATTATGGGGAGAAATACGTATACATCTGCTTCAGTAAGAGGGCTGTGATGACTCAGACTTGAATGCACTGCATACATATCAGAGTCTAGTTTGAAAAATTATAGCCTAAAAAAGTCATAACTAGTCATTACTACGTATTGTGGGGTTTAAAAAAAACATAACAAACTAAGTTGTTAATGAAGAGCAAACCCAACAATCATCTACACTTAAGAAGCAAGGGAAGCAGCAATTAAATAGCAGGATCAATTTGGGAAGTACTGATAATGAGTATCTTTGCCTCAAATTGTAGGAGTCTCACCCAGCAGCACATGGGATGTGCACTAGAGACACTGCAGTGTTAATAAGATACCAAATTAGTAAAATCCTGAATTGCAATGATCTCTTGCTTCTATAAGCTACAAAACCCAGTGATTTCAGCTTAAAAATACCTGGTTTAGCAAATCACAGAGGCAATTATTCATAAGTGGATCTCTTCCAGGCCTGGAAGAAGTTTTGGGTTTGGTGGGCAACCCTTAAGATGACTTTTCAGCAGAGGGCCATCCCTGGAGAACCACAGCTCACAAGATTAGGACTTATGAACATGGACAAAACACACAAGCAATTTTCCAATTTTCTTTTTAATAGAAATAGAATGCTGTTTTAGCAGAAATGCAAATGTCATGGAACGAAACTGATACTTATAATTTTACATTCAAATATGCTCTGTAAGGTAAGCATGGTGATCACACCTCCAATCCCAGCACTTGAGAGGCAGAGGCAGAAGGATCAAGAGTTCAAGGCCAACCTGGTCTACAATGCGTTCCAGGACAGCAAGGGCTACATAGTGAGACCCTGTCTAACAACAAACAAACTAATTAAAATATTCTCAGTGTCTATGCCATATAAAGGATATTTGTCTTTCCCTGAATGTCTTGATTTGTATATACTTTAAGCACATGATCCCGCTGCCCCACTATACTGGTTAAGCTCCTTCTTGTCTATGTCCCATGTCATTTAGAACTATTCATAACTCCCTCCTAGATTCGTGTCAATCAATAAAGGACCTTGATTTTATTCTGTACTATTCTTCCTCATCCCTTTTCATTGGGCAACTAAAACCCATCCCAAGGTAAAATATGCATGCTTCCTAAGGATCCAGCCCAATTCCTGTGGCCCTTGTGATAAGATATTTGGTTATTTTCATTTGAATAGAAATGGCTATTGCACTAGTTACTTTTCTTGTGGTTATGACAGTATATCTGACTTGTTTTGCTTTTAGTTCATAGTCCTTAGCTCTATTGATTCTGGAGCCCATGTTGAGGATGTGTAGGGAAAAGGATCTGAGGTATGAGCATCCTGCCCATGGCTTGATCCATGTACCCATGACTCAGTGTTAAGGACCAAACAATACTTTTGGCAGTGCTGTACTTTCCCACTAGCTCACTGAGCATGCTCAAAAAACAAACAAACAAAAAAAAAACCATAAAAGCTTTCCCCTCTACCCAGCCCTCTGCTGTCTCTGTTCCTGGACAGAGACAGCTACCATTCTGTGTCTCTCCCTAAGTGCATTGCATGATGTGACTCTGTGGTATTCCTTGGCTCCAAATTGCCAAGATGCCCTGTGCAGAAAAATGCTTTACATTGGTTTCATGTCTCAGATGGACTCTCCCTGTGCCTGGTCTCCCTCTTGGTGGTTAAGCCACACAGGGACTCATCTCCAGTCTATCCACAACAGACTCTCCTTTGAGATCGCTTGAGATCCTGTCCACCAGTAATAATTTGTTTAAGTTTCCCCTTCAGTCAGTGTAAGCACTTCCCTGCATCTGAGGAAGTGACTATTGAGCGTCTGGCACACCTCTGGTACCCTTGGAGATGGAGATACCCTCAGACACAGTATTTATAGCTATGGCTGGCCCTCTTCATCTCCCCTCACCCCCACCTGCCAACTTCAGAGCCTCAATCCTGCAGCTTCCCTAGGCCCAACTGGGCTTTTGTGACCCCTTTCTCCCGCCTTCCTTTTCTGCCCCCCTCCCAGAACTGCCTGTAACCCTACAGCTTCTCTGTGCCCTCGTGGTTTTTAGGATACTATGTGACTCTATTCCCACCCCTTTTCCCACGGATGAAACCTTATTCCTGAGCTTGATGTTTTGTTATCTTCTTGCAAGACCTCAGGCCTCATCAAAAAATCTAGTTCCACAGGTGGTTGGATGTCAGGGCCCAGTGTTGGGGCCCAGCCCAGACCTATCGAAGGGTCTCTTGAAGTGGGGAGTAAGGAACTGAGAAATGCTAGATAGAAAATATAGAAGTAGATGAAGAAAAAAGATAGAGATACAGGATAGTTTCAGGAGGGCCCTGGGTCAATACTCAGCAGCCTTAAGTTTATTTCTAATGGGCTTTTTATACACTAGCAAGGGGAAAGACAAAAGAGCTCCCCTTTTCAAGATCAAACTACAAACAAGTGTAGACCCTTCAAAACACCTAGTAACCATGCCCCATGGCAAAGCATCTTGTGATTAGGGCTTGAAGTATAAGACACCTGGGAACCATGCCTTTGCATCCTATTATGTAGTCTTGGAGAGCAACATAAATTCTGACTCTGACCTTGAGTCAAACCACAAGTTGGAATCTTTGTGGACTCCCACAATTAGCCCTGACCCCTGTTGAGTGTGGTGATGGCCCACTAAACAGCTTGGTCTTCATTTGATCCTCACTGAAGTCCTGGGGACACTCTTCACACACACACACACACAAACACACACACACACACACACACACACACACACACACACACACACACACACCCCTGCCACATCCATGCTCTATGATTCTCCCTTAGAATGCCTCTTAGAAAACCTCCAGCCTCTCCACCTGGCACCTGACCTGAAAGGCCCCAAATTTATTTGCTTTTGAAATCAAATTTGGCCTCAATATCCTTAGGTAACCAATCCAAATGACTGCCTAATGGCGCCCTAGATCCCAATACTATTTAGGACCTTTGTAAATACTTTGAGCAATCAGGGAAATGCAAAGAGATTCCTCATGTTCAAGTTTTCTTATTTCTGATCCAAACCCTCTGTCTATTCCTCCTAACTGTGAAGCCTCAACCAGATGACTCCTCCACAACTTTTAATCCAGTATTGAGCCTTCACCCTACCGGCCTCAACCCACATCTCCTTTTCCTCCTCTGGTCTTTCTCATCTTCCCGACCCTCTCCAATGATAGGTCACCCTAATCAAACCTCTCTGGTGCCCACTTTTAGTCACCAACAGCCCTTAGTTGTCCTGTTGCTTGTTCCCACTCCACCATGGGACCCCCTCTACCTCCCCCTACCTGGTATAATCCAACCACAGTTCTCCCTTTGCAAAAAGTCATCAGGGTGGATGGCTTGGTCAGGGTACATGTCCCCTGCTCACTAAATGAACTCTCTCAAATAAAAAAAAGATAGGGGCCCTATACTGCGAATTCCTCCACCCTTATTAAAAATTTACAATGTATTACCTACTCTCACAACCTCACCTTTCGTGACATTTATATGATTCATACCAACAACCTTCTCCCTGAGGAGTGCAAATGAGCCTGGGAGCAGGCTAGGGTGCATGCAGATGAAGTCCACCAAACTAATGCTGCCCCCAGCTAGTTGGAGCTGAGGCAATCCCTAACTGAGATTCCTAATGAGATACCCCATGGGGCATTTTAGCTAGAGATCAATTTATAACTTGCCTTCTGGCCAGTCTCTCCAAGGCTGACCTAAAAGTGGTAAGTCCAAGAAGTCATTCAGGACAAACATAAAAACCTATCCCAGTTCCTAGATCGCCTTACAAAGACCCTCCTACAATGTACCAATCTGGATCCTGAGACCCCACATTAGAAACAACTCCTTATGACCTAATTTTTCTCCCTAAGTTTTCCTGACATTAGAGCCAAACTCAAATGCCTAGAGAGGGGACCCTGATTCCACAGGCAGAAGTCTTAGTAGTGATCTTCAAGGTGCACCATGAGAGAGAAGAGAAAATTCCAAAACAAAAATACATGATGCTGGCTAAGACCTTTCAGCTGACCATAGCAACTGCCTGGTATCTCTCACCTCCTAAAGCCTGAGAACCTTTGGGTCCCTGCTTCAAATGTGGCCAGGATGGTCACTGGGCCTGGGCCTTCATGAGCCCTTGTAACCACCTTGACCATGATCAAGATGCTATCAAAAGGGACATTGGGCTGTAGATTGCCCTCATGTCCTTTGTGGCATGAGGACATCAGGCCCAGATCACATTCTAGCCAATCTTTTAGGCCTGACCATGGGTAACTGAGGGTGCCTGGGCTCCATTGGCCTGACCACCACCATCTCGGACAGGGAGCCCCAGGTAGTCATTATGATATCAGGGCAACTTACCTCCTTCCTTTTGGACACTGGTCCTGATTGAGTTTTGGAGACCCACCTTCCATTCTCATTTCCCTATTGTTGGAGTAGGGGACAGCCTCACCAACCTTACCAAACCTCAGCACTTAGTTGTATCTTTAGGGGTATTCCCCTTACCCACTCCTTCCTAGTGATATCAACTTGCCCTATCCTTTTGTTGGGGAGGGACCTCATGGCCAAAGTGGGAGCCTCTATTTCCTTCACTCCCCTCATCTGCTTGAACCCTAGGCTCAATGACTATTCTCTTTCTTCTCTTCTAAATCACATAATACCTTTTCCTTGCTGGCCTCTATTGTTTATCCCTGAGTATGGGACACCTCAAATTCCTCTATAGCCAAACATAATCCCCTTTTCATCACCCAACTACAAACCATTTCACTCCCTTCCAGGGCAAAAGTGAGATGTCGTCTGCCTGCCTGGTTCTGGTTGCTTGGAAGGTTTTGTCTATGAGGATGAGTCTGTTTTCTGGTGTGTCCGTCAGTATTGTGGCAGACATGGGAGCCCACACAGAAATGAGTTAGGCTCAGTTGACTGTATGAATGATGGTGGCCACCATGTTTCGTTTCTGAGTGGTCTCCTTTGAGTGTGTGAGCTTTCTGTCTTCTGTGTTTATTGGTTTCATTTTTGTTTTCTCTGCTGCTGCCAGCCGGTCACCACCATCATTAATGCCACTTGCCATGACTGCTTTGATGGCTGGGGCTCAGAATTTATCTTTGAGCTTTCTGGTCACTGGATTCAGTTTAGCAGGCATTCAAATGTCTTTTGAATGTGGATAATATTAAAGTCGATTTTTGTTGTTCCTCTGGCTCTGGCTCTGGAGTTGGGTTATGGCTCTCTTCCTCTAGACCAAAGCATGTTTGTTTAAAGGTTTCTTCTAAAATCTCTGTCCCATGCCAGGCAGGTCAACTGACTATGACAGAGAAAGGAGAGCAAGACGAAGGGGTAGAAAGGGGCTGTGCAGTGACTTTCAGTAATAACTGCTGTGTCTCTGGTAAATGGTTAAGTGGAAAATGTGAAAGCTTACATAAGTTCTGAGGGTTAATGAAAGTGCCTGAGGATGTAAAAGCTGATGTTTTAAGCTATGCAAATACAGGTTGTAAAGATATAAAATATAAGGTAATGAAAAATGTTTCCGATTTCTTTCTTCCTCTATTTTGAAGGTTCAGAGTTTCCATATAGATCAATAGGGTTCTGATAAGCTGATAAAGCACTGGCTACTTTTATCAGTCACAAGCTCAAGATTCTATGTTTCCTTTTATTGTCTTCTGAGTAAGAACTTAAAGGTGCTTCTCACTTTCTTAAAAAGTCTCTGTTTAATCCAAGTATATATGTAAGGTTCTCTGGACAGAGAAAAAATGTTCATACTTTTTAACCCAAAGATTTTACTATGACTCAAAGGTGTAACTGTTAGCTGCTTTTCCTAGAATGTGAATTTCAAACAGTGAAAAATGCTAATATATCTAAAACTTTTATTTCTCCTTATAAACAAAAAAATCATGGAAGCTTTATGGAGTCAAGGGAGTCATAAGACTTGGTTCCACTTCTCACAGGTCAAATAGGCTCCAGATAAGTACAGCCTAAGTTTCCCCACCTGCCTACTCCTGAGAGTGTGATCTCTCTCTCCCCTGTCTTAGGGCTCCTCCCCCCCCCCACTACCAGGACTACAGCATTGAAAGTCCCAAATGTGTGATTTTCCTCTAAGTTCCTAAACTTTAACTTCTGTCCCTACTCTGTGTCTGTTTCAGCAAATTTCCACTTGGCTGACAGATACCACCCAGCTATGAATCCTGGACTTGCTGAAAGCTGATGTAAACCAGTCTGGCCAATGTGATACTCCCTATCTGTTTAGCTGAGCCAGCAAACCAGATTCTTCTCATCAATTCTCCATTGCCTGACCCCCTCCCAGCCTTTTATTAGCATTCCAGCCTTCTTGTGCCCTGATGGTGACATCCTAATTTCAGCATGAATTAGTTACAGAAGAGAATATATCACCCCTTATCCTCTAAAAAAGGCTAGAATGTTAGGTCAAAAGGAAACTCCCTTGCATAGGGGACAACATGGCTACTTCCAGTGCCTATTGGCATACCAAGAAAGGTACCTGTTAAAACCAAATAGATCCAAATCTGTCAACAGGTAGATTCATTAGCTGCAATGCATTGTTCTACAATTTGATGGGGCACTTGACCTGCTTTATCCAGGACGAGGAAGTTATTGTGTGGCTTTAAGAAGAACATCTTATTTCTATGTAAACCTTTTGAAAACCATTAGAGAAAACTGGTGAGGATTAGATCTACTAACAATGGAGAAGAGTGGCCTTTGTCTCTTCCTCAAGGAGGAATGTTGCTTCTGTGTCAACCAATCAGATATATTAAAAGATGTGATCTGACAACTCCAGACAGATCTCCAAAAATGTAAGTAACAGCTTGATGCCTCTGGCTAGTGGATCACTGACAGTCCAATATGGAACTGGACACTGCCTTTCTTAACCTCCCTTCTCCTCCTTTTCTTAACCCTACTTGCACCCTGTCTTACAAACTCCTTGTCTAGATTTCTTCAACAACAAATTCAAAAGATTTCTAACCAGACCATTAATCATTTGTTATTTCAGGATTATCAGGCCTTGGCTGCAGAACCAGGGGCCTTTGACTCCTGACTATACCCAGATGGTGAATATCAAGCTTGCCCCAGGGACTTCGATGCCTCCATACAACAGGAAGTAGTTAATGATAATGCCATCCTGTTTCTGACCCCTGATTAGTTATTAATAGTATACAAAAAAGGAGGAATGTAGGGGAAAAGGGCCAAGGAAAGAACATCCTGACCTTTATTTGACCCCAAGCTTGAGAACACCCTGCTCCTGGCTTGACCTGAAGCTCTTGGCAACTTAGAAATTCCTGCCCTCATGACTTATCGTTAATAAACAAACAGCACTTCTAGCTGTGCTGTTCCACTAGCTCATTGTGCATGCTCCAAAAACCCTATAAAAGCCCTCCCCTCCATCCAACCCTCTGTTGTCTCTGTTCCTGGTCAGAGGCAGCCACCATTCTGTGTTTCTCCCCAATAAATCTCTTGTGTGAAGCTTGTTGCATGGTGTGACTTTGTGGTATTCCTTGGCTCCCAATTGCCAAGATGCTCTTGTGCCCGAAAAACTCTTACAAGATTCAATGGCAGTTGTGTGGAGGAGACTGCTTACTTCATGGTAGACAGGAAGTGAGGAAGAGACTGAGCCATGGTACAGCCTCCAAAGGCACAACCCCACTGATTTTCCTCTAGGCTATACCTATTAATGTAAAACAGTGTTACTAGCTGGGGACCATGCTTTCCACACATGAGCCTATGGGGAACAGTTCATAATCAAATTATATCAGCTACTAATTTAAGAATGATTTGTAATTAAATACAACAGAAGGTGGTGGGCCAGTGAGATGGCTCAGCAGGTAAAGGCATTTACTACCAAGACTAATGGCCAAAGTTTAGACCTGGGACCCACATGGTAGAAAGACAGAACTGATCTCCACAGTTCTCCATCCTTCACATGTACACTGTGGCACACATACAAAATAAATAAATAAATACAGTACAACATTTTAATTAAATAAATGGCAGATGTTTTGTTTAAAGAAAAAAAAGACTAGCTATATAAATTTATACAGACTGGCTATATAAATTCTGAGGATCTGTAGACTCAATGAACAATGATTAGATTTGGAAGAGTTTTTTACAGGAGCTGGGTCAGGGCCAGTACCAGAGCAGAGGTGGAGGTGGTATTGCTTCTGCCTGGGATTTATTTCTGATACATTGTTCCCACTGTGTGCTTGCCAGGGACCCCCAGCATGCACATCTGTGAACACTTCCGGAATGAACGAGTCTGAGTTGTCTTGTCACTGAGATCATTCAGACACCTTGAGTGTTGGGTAAGCTGACAGTTCTGGAAGACATGGGTGGCTGGAATTCAGAGCTTTGCAGATCTCATCATTTTCTGCACTTAGATTCTTGCTGTGCTGTGGGAAATAGCTCACTCTCTCCTTCCTGCCCATCAAAGTCATTTTAATGAGCTGTTCCTGTACAGCTGTCTCCCTGCAATAAAGTCATATCTTCTTGCTCAAAATATTCATGTTCAAGGCTGACTGGCTGGGCAAGTCCACTTGTTCCAAAGAATTAATGAATGCCAAGATCCACAGGCCCCCTGGGCCCCCAGCTTTGACCTCCTACAGATGCTGAGTATTTCCCCATAGTCTGCTAATTTGAATACGTTATCGTTCTGTTCTGTTCTACTCAGTTTCTGGATAGGCTCAGGAAGACAGGAGAAGGATCTAGACTAGGGTGTTCAGGTGCCTGGGATGGAGCCTTATGTGGATGCTTGGGGGTAAGCACCCTCTTTCTTCATGCTGGTGCCAGCTCTGCAAAGGGGCCTAGGAGGGTGTGAGTAAGACTGAGGCGTGCAACTGTGTCAAATTAAACACATAGTATATGCTCAGTAAGTGCCTCTTATGCCGAAATATATAACAATCTGAATTATAACATGGTATTTTAAATTCCCCTAGACACTTAAAAAGGAAAAATATGATTTAGGTAAACTTGAATATATAAACTTCTTTAGGTACATAGGTCAAATATACACTTTTTCACAGTAATTGTGTAGCATGTTATGAAGTTTAGGTTATTTCTCATTATTTACTTTTTAAAATACACACTTCTAACAGATGATGTTCTCATTACTTCCTGTTGTGGTGATAGAGCGCTGACCAAAACCATCCTGAGTGAAGAAAGGGTTTGATTTACAAGTTCCCATCATAGTCCATCATTATGGCAGTCACAGCAGAAAACAGAGGGGTGCTGCTTACAGGTTAGTTTCCCATGACTTGCTTAGCCTGCTTTTCTATACAGCCCAGGACCACCTGCCCCAGGGCGGCACCACCGACCGTGGGCTGGGCCTCCACATTAATCAAGAAAACAACTACCATGTAAACTTGCCTCCACACCAGTCTAATGGAGGCCATTCCACAGTTGAAGTTCCCTGTCCTCAAATGTCCAAATCTTGTGTTAAGTCAACAAAAATTAATCAGCACAGATGACCTCTATACCTGAGCACCATTAATGTTACTGTGAGGACTACTGTAATGTAAATAAAGTAGGTGAGGCTCAAGGTAGATTAGGAGATTAGCATACACAAGGCCCTGGGTTCAACCACTGACACCAAAATAGGCAAAGACTTAGGACAGTACTGGGAAGGCAGCTTGGTTGGTAAAGTACTTGCCTAGAATGCATGAGACTGGGTTTAATCCAACAAAGCAAATATGAATAAATGAATGAGTGGAGAGTAAATGAATGAATTTAGGCAATGCCTGGAATGCTGTGAGATTCAAGAAGGATTTGTACATCTACCTGGTGTATAAGTACATGCAGTGTGTGTGTGTGTGTGTGTGTGTGTGTGTGTGTGTGTGTGTGTTTGCACATTTCCAGCCCATGTGTCTGTAAGTCAAAAAGAACTTTGTTTATAGTAACAAATTGTTGCTGACTCTGGTTGAACAGATCCACATTCACCCCTGAACAGAGTCCAGAGACATAGACTGAATGGAGGCTCTGGAAGGAGGCAGTGAGAAGACAAAGCCTCAGAAATAACAAAGCCAGTTCTCCGTGCAGACATGGTTCTCCTTCTTGAATTTTTCATGTTTTTGGATGAGTTTTCCCACCTCTTCTTACACTTCCTCAAGTGAAAATCCTGTTTATCATTTCATTCCCATCTCCACTTCTCTCTCCAAAACCAAGTGATTTTAGAAATGTCTAATTCCCCTGGATTTATTTGTGACACTCAGGAACTAATTTATTTATTCCATTTATTTTTTTTTTCGGCATACCCATTACCCAGGGATTCTGGGCATGTATAAATGATATGTTTGGGATTGGCAAAAAGGAGGTAGTTATAGATGGGGAGTAAGAAAAGTCTGAAAACATTAGTCAAAGGCACTTTTTCTTCTAGAAAGGCCCGGCTAAATAGGTGGCTGGTGCAATTTTGTGCATTTGGGGTTCACTTTTCTCATCGTTTTATCGATCTACCCAATAAGTGAGGCAGGGTTGAGCAATGCTCCAGGGAACCCTGAGGGAGGTGCAGGGAGCTGAGCGGCAGCTGGTTCAGGATTTGGCAAAGGCCTTTACTCTTCTCCTCCATCAAGGGCGGTTATGATGACCCAGCACGTGGGAGGGAGAGGTAGGAAGATGAAACATTCAAGGGAATCCTTGGATACATAGTGAGTTCGGGGCAAGCCTGGGCTAAATGAGACTCACACATTTATAAGACTTGACTCAAACTGGGATTGTCTGAGAAGAGGGCACCTCACCCAAGGTGTGGTGATATATTGTGTACCCTAATAAACTTGCCTGAGGATCAGAGGACAGAGCCAGCCACTGGATTAGTTATAGAGTTCAGGCAATGGTGACTGGCATACACCTATAATGTGAATCTTAAATGGTCTTATTAAATAAAAAAACTCAGGGCCATATATTGGGGTGATAGCTGAGAGATCAGAGAGACAGAACAAGCCACAGCTAACCTCACCTCCCCAACTTCTCATCCGATCCTGTTTCCTCAAACTGGAAGCCTCTGAGTCCTCACCCAAATGAATCTCTGCTGAACTACTGCTAAAAGTTTAAAAGCCCAAAAGTTTAAAAGCCTAAAAGCTTCTAGTTCCTGGTCCTCATGCCTTATATACCTTTCTGCTTCCTGCCATCTCTTCCTGGGATTAAAGGCATGTGTCCTTCCTAAGCAAGACATGAGATCTCAAGTCCTGGAATTGAAGATGTCTGCCATCATGCCTGGCTCTGTTTCCAGTGTGGCCTTGAACTCACAGAGATCCGGATGGATATCTGACTCCAGAATGCTTGGATTAAAGGTGTGTGCTACCACTGCACACTATATTCAACCTCTATGTTGAATATAGTGGCTGTTCTGTTCTCTGGCCCCCAGATAAGTTTATTGGGGTGCACATTATATCAACCACATTTCTCCTTTTTTTGTTTAAATCAAAAAAATTATAACTAGTGTAAGGAAAAGTATGTACAATAAGTATATACAATATATACAGTCAAGAATTACACTAATAATGTCTAGTCCATTAACATATGACAGATTCAGACAAAAAGCTCCATTATATACATTAACAATGTCTAGTCTATTAACATTTGACAAATTCAGAGAAAAAATTTCATTACTTATCCTATTTAAAACAAGTAGTTCCTTTTAAAAGTAGATTCAATGATCTACCTTTTTATCTTATCATATCCATATTCTCTCTTTTTTTCTTTTCAGAGTAGATTCAATAATCTACCTCTTATCTATTTCCTCTTTTTTCTTTTTCTTTTCCAAACAAGAACCTGAAATCTAATCTTTGTTTAGTCTTTTTCCTGACCATTAACAATAACAACTTGTAACCAACCATCATAGATGTTGACAATATTCATAACAACCAAAAATTAAACATTTTTGGTTAAATTAAGCAACCAAAAAACATTTACCCCACTTCTTGGGAATGAGGGCATTGTGTTCTTAAAATTGCTTCCTGTTGTTTGTGGGTGAAGGCATCTTTGGGGAACCCTGAGAAGAAAAATTTTGGGTTAATAGTCAAGTCCTGGGAGAGGTAGCTCTATCATTTGCTCAGTCTCTGCATTATGCGAAAGTGCAGGGCTTATCTCAAGTCCTCACTTAAAAGCTTCTAGTTCTTGGTCCTCACGAGTTATACACCCTCAATCCTATCACTTGGGAGGCAGAGATCTGTCTGGATCTCTGAGTTCAAGGCCACACTGGAAACAGGTCAGGCAGTGGTAGCACACACCTTTAATCCCAGTACTGGGAAACACATGTGCCTTTAATCCTAGGAAGTGATGTCTGGGCAGAGAAAGGTATATAAGGTGTGAGGAAACAGGATCAGCTGAGTAGTTGGCAAGGTGAGGAAGCCTGCGCTGCTTCTCTGATATAATGCTTGACCTATAGGGAGTGGTACTATTAGGAGGTATAGCCTTGTTGGAGTAGGTGTGGCTTTGCTGGAGGAGGTGTGTCACTGTGGGGGTGGGCTTTGAGGTTTCATTCTCAAGATATGCTCAGTGTGGGACTCAGTTCACTTCCTGCTGCCTGTGGATCAAGATGTAGAATTCTTAGCACCTCTTCAGCACCATGTCTGCCTGCATGCTGCCTAGCTTCCCGCCATGACGATTATGACCTAAACATCTGAAACTGTAAGCTGTCTCCATTTAAATGTTTTCCTTTAAAAGAGTTGCCATGGACATGGTATCTCTTCACAGCAATAGAAACTCTAACTAAGATAGTCCCCAATGTGTGAGAGCTTTGAGAAGGAGTTAAGCAGAAGAATTAGAACTGAAGGTCTTCCAAGAACTCCTGTTCAGGGAAAGCACAGACACTTACAGAATCAAAAGAATCAAAATGTTACTCCTTTTAAATCCTTCTTTTAATGGAATTGTTAGGGTCAGAGCCTACACCTTGCACTTCTAACAGGCTAGGCTCAACCACTGATAGCCCAGTTAGTAAAGAGATAAATGCTAATGAAAAGTAGAGAAAGGAGATAATTGATAGTAGCCACATTAGGAAGAGGAACAAAAGGATTCAATGACCTCTCAACTTCTTTGGAGTCCTGACATGAAGTTTAGGTTTAAACAGACAGCAAGAGGTGTGCATAGCTAAGCAGCACTGGTCAAGGTGTGGTCCTGACTATCACTGACCCATCACTATCTGAGCCCCAGTCTCTCTGGCAATGAGGTCTGACAAGTTGTCAGAACTGTGTGAAATCTCTGCCTGGGAGGCAGGTTCTTCCTCTGGTGCTCAGGGCTTCAGTCTTTTCCTCCCCTGAGCTTGAGATCCCTATGGAAATTCCAGTTTCTTGCAGATCATTGTTTCAATAGTCTGATAGCCAAAAGGAGGGACACAGTGTCTTTCTTTAGATTATCCTTTCTCCTGGTAGGATGGTTACACCTGAACCGGATGTGTGTTTTAGTAGGTCTCTCTCCTAGCAGTTTGCAAGAAATTGCCAGCCACCCTTCTCTAAGCTTATTCCCTCTACCATGCAGAACCAGAAACTGTGCTTTGTCCTTACAAAGTTCAACGAGATAGAGTGGCCACAAGCCTGCATCAGAACAGTGTAGCTTCATATCCCTAAGTGCTCTGCAAATGGAAAGTATTACAGCAGGGCTAATCTCTTTACTGCAGTAAGACACAGCCCATCGTGTGTATACAGTGGTGGCATCAGCCAGATTTAACTCTGAATGGAAGGTTTTGGAACAAATGGTTCTGAGGGCAACACATAAATGATGTATTAACATGAGGAGGAAAATCTGCCTGACCTTGGCTGTTCAGAAGGTCCTCATGCTTGGCATGCAGGAGAGCCAAGGTACCAAACAATGTCAGTATGTATCAGTGGGCAGAAGGGCAGTTTGTCCCTTGGCTCCCACAGCCAGCAGAGAAACCCTAAAGCAATTTAGGCCTAACTAGGTCATCAAATTGTTCTTTGATTGTGTGTGTATGTGTGTGTGTGTGTGTGTGTGTGTGTGTGTGTGTGTGTGTGTGATGTAGATGACCATTATGGTGTGGTCAGCCTTTTCATCTGACGTAAAGATTTTATTCAGGCAGCAGAGAGAAGGTAAAAACATCTTGTCAGGCATCCCATAATTCTGTTCAAACCATGTGCCATTTTGTGTGTATGCAGAAGTGGGTTCACTGTATTTCACAACAATTGGGACACAGTCCTGTTCCTTCTACCAGCCAAACCGCTGTATCCAGATCAACAACTTGGAGACTTCTGCAGTCTGCTGAAAGTCAGCCTTGTTAGAAAAAAAATTTGTTTTTCTGGTTTTTGGTTTTGTTTGCTTGTTTTTTTTTGTTTGTTTGTTTTTCTGAGCCAGGGTCTCAAATAGCCCAGGCTAGCTTTATGGGCATCTGATCTTTCTGCTTCTGCTCCTGAGTGCTGGGATTACAGAGTGGTGGGTATTGGACTCAGTGTCTTCTGCATGCTGGAAGAACTCTCTATCAACTGAGCCATACATCCACAGTCCTCTTTGAAACTTTTTACTTCTAGACCTGGTGGACTGCTGTGAAGCCAGGTTGCATTCCTTGGGATGCAACAATAGAGAGACTGTTTTGAGCTGCTGATGCTGTGACATGGGTGTGGGAGGGTCATCTGGACTAGTTACTTCTGATCCATCATACTTCCAGCATCTCCAGGCTACTTTTTAAGTTGAGATAGGGTCTCATGTAGTTCAGGCTGCCCTTGGACTCACAGTGTAGCTGGGATGATCTTAAACTTCTGATATGCTTTCATCTTGTAAGTGCTGAGATTATAGGCATGTGTCACCAGGCCTGGTTTATGTAGTGCTGAGGGTCAAACCCAGGGCTCTGTGTCTGCCAAGTAAGCACTCTAGCAACTGAGCTATATCCACAGCCCAGCCTATCTACAAGCTTATGTGATGTCAGAAGATTTGAGCTGTCCCTGAGTGCATTTGTCCACACACTATGACTCATCCTGCCTGTCTAGTCTGACTGCAAAGCTTCTACTTAGTTTTCAACATCCAGTGCAGCTATCACATCCACCAGGAAGCTTTCCTGACTCTAAGAGAGTGCTCACTCGGCTCCCTCTGCAGAGCCCTGGTGTTTTATGGACTTCCATTCCTCTGTTTATCCCTTTCCCTGGCTCTGTCCCCCACTAGTCTCCTATCTGCCTGAAGAAAGGGGGTGAGGGCTTCCCTTCCACCCAGACCTCCTGACATGATGCTACAGCAAAAGTATGTGCTCCTGGGGCTGAGTTAAGAGAGTCGGGACTTCTGCGGCTGCATCAAATGACTCCTGGTGTCCTCCCTGGGGTTGTCCTTTGTTTCTCTCTCCTCCCATCTTTCCTTTTTCCTTCCACTGGTTTCTGTGAGTTTCCCCACTGAGGTTGTGACTGTGATTCTGTTGTGTAGCTCGTTCTGAGCTTCCCATCTTCAGGTAGAGGGCAAGGCAACTGCACACCTTACAGAGAAATGTCCCCGGGGCATGGCAGCTCTTTGCTTACCTTTTCGCACCTGCCAGCTCCTGGTGAATAAACAGTACAGATTCCACAACAAGGACTTCAATTATTTAGATCACTTAAATGTACTTATATTTAACTAGACAGTCTTTCATCACATAAATAGTCCCTGAAGTGAAATAAAATGACTTCAGCCTTTTTGAATAAATGGATATGACTGTGATGTCTATGCATGTCATATGAAACACTGGATATTAAGACTCCTAAGGATTACCATTATCTTAGCATAGAAAAGGGAAATCACTTTCTTAGGACCAAGCAGGTTGTTCATGCCGATGCTAGTTTCAAGTTCAAACAGTCTGAAAATCATATGTTTGGGTAAATCAGAGCCCTTTTAAGAGAATTGAAGCTTTGAATGATGTATAATTAGGCAGTTTTTGTGCTAAAAATGTTACTGCCTTTCTGTATATTTTCAGTTCAAGTAGAGAAAGGGTGAAAGGAATAACAATAAGAAGATTAGATTACATGCTATGGTATGGATGACCTTGAAGACATCGTGCTGAGTGAAAGAGGCTAGACATGAAAGGGCTGAACTACTGTAATTGCACTCACGTGAGATATCTGTAAGTAGCACATTCATGAAGATTAAAAAGTGCTTGGACTCAAAAACAGGCACTAGACAAATGCTCTACCGACTGAGCTACTGCCCAGGCCACTGCATCTCTAAATCCAGGCATGTCAGAAAGATTTGAAACTGTTCCTTGCTGCCACCATTCATGCAAAATGATCCCCATCCCCTATTACCTCACTAGTCAGACTGTGAAAGCTCCTGTTCAATGTACAAGGCTGACACTGTGACACATGCCTGAATCCTCAGCTGGGGAGCTGAGGCAGGAGGATTGTTTCACTCGGTCATCAGACTTAACTACAGAGTGAGACCTGTCTCAAAACAAATAAGAGAAGATAGCAAAGTAAGATCTGTTTCCAGGAGCTAGGGAGAAAGGAAGCAGGGAGTTAATGGGCAATGGTTTCTATCTGGAATGGTGAAAGTTCTGGAAATAGATGGTGGTGGTGGTTGCACAATACAGTGATTGCATTTAATGCCAGTGAACTGTAGGCTTAGAACAGTTCAAATGGAAAATATAGACACGTTTTTGTGATAAACCATGTGATAAAGTAAATGTTACCAGCGAGGAATGGTTTTCCAGAGCAACAGTTTTGCAAACTCAGACCAGAGATTCCCCAGAGGTGCCTGAAAAGGCATGGGTTGTGATTGAGAACTCTGCTATTTGCTCTCAGCAAACAGTTTAATTAATCAAGGCCAGTCCTCTTCAAGCAGTTCATCCCAGCCTGCCAGAGGCTGGGCCCAATTACTGTTGACAGAGCCAGATCATTCAGGGTCGGAGAAGGAAACAAATATCTTAAACTTCCTCTTCCAAATTCAGGAATTATGCAAAGTAAATGCACTGTATCAAATATCAATTTTACTCAGCATAAAGATACTCCATGTGCAGAAAAATAGAGTCATTTGAAATGCAAAAGGTTAGGTGAAAGAGAAAAAGAAAGAATTTCGTTCAAGCTTTGGAGCCCTGGGTCAGAGCTTACAGAAGTCATTCACCTCAGCCAGCTACTGCTGTCATCTGACCCTCAGTTGCCTGTCTAAGTGGCCGATATTGAGAACTGGCTGATTTCCATGAATATCTGTATTTCCAGCTTAAACAAAACAAAGCAAAATGAAACCAGAAAATCAATGTAACAGTAACAGGTCCCTCACTGCCGTGCCACAGATAGGCCATGGCTGCCACTTCTCTGCTCGGCATGTGGAGTTAGTAATGTTCTGTTTGTTAAGGTTGTCACAGACAGTAGCGTCACCTTGGAAGAAGGACCCTCACTTGAATTGCCTCTAGTAGACTGGCCTGTGGGCACATCTGCTGGAGTATTGCCTTGGATCTCATCAGATTGATGTGGAATGACCCATCCCACTGTGGGCAGTGCTGCTCTTGGGCAAGTGGTACTGGGTGCTAATAGGAAGCAGCCCGAGCAAGCCAGTAAGCAACACTTCTCCATGGTCTTGCCTTCAGTTCCTGACTTGAGTTCATGCCTTGGCTCCCCTCGGTAATGGAATGTAAACTGTAAGCTCAGCAAACCCTTTCTTTTCCACGTTGGTCTTGCTCAGTGTTTCATCACAATAACAAAAACTGATGAGAACAGGATTAGTATCAGGAACGTGGTGAACCTAACTGTGGTTTTGGAAAAGATTTTGGAGCTTTGGTTGTTGAGTTTTCTGCACTTAATAGCTTTTGTAGAAACTTAGAAGTTAGGAATGTGGAGACAAAAGGCAAATGGCAGAAGCCTGGTTTGTGAAGTTTCAGAGAAAATGCTCTATCAGGGCTGTTCATGTAGTGTTTTGCATTAAAAACAGAACTGTGGAGTGTTTTGCTGTGTCAGAACCATGGACACTGGTGAGCTGGAGCTAGAAAATCAGCTCTGATTAGTAAGAGACCAGCATCATTGAGTTAACAGCCTGCTGTACAGTATTTCCTTGGGGTCAGCACACAGAAGCCGTGGTCCAAGCAGCAGCCAAGGCTGCACATCAACGGCGGCCATGCTTAGCAATGTGTCTTCCACAGGCATAAAGGGGTCACAGGGAGCAGATGAAGCTTAGCACTGGCTGCAGGATTGGACTTTTCCTGAAGAGAGGTTAGGAGAGGCCGTGTGTGAAAGAGCAGCCTCAGTCACAGTGGAAACTCCAGCTTATTGGAGATGCCAGGACCATGGATTACTAACGAGGGCAGCAGGAACTGCAGGGTGGAGCTGACCCCAGCCTACCAGACCTGCTGTGTGTGCTACATATGGCAAAGCCGGGGAAGTGAAGTTGCCCAAGCCCTTTAGAGCCCAGAAAATTGTATGCGTGTCCTAGATTCCAGACACTGGCCTACAGGACGTAATTTACATAGATGGATATTGATTTTACTTTGTTTTTAATTGTTAACTGTGCCCTGGTTCTTCGCTCACAGAGTAAGAAAATATTTAACTTATTTTTATTTTACAGGAGCCTACTTGGGGCTTTGAGGGACATGGGGCTTTGAAAGAGTTGTTGGATATATTAAAAAGACTGAATTTTTAAGTGATTGAATTTTTTTGTTTGTTTTTGTTTTTTGAGACAGGGTTTCTCAGTGTAGCCTTGACTGTCTGTAGACCATGCTGGCCTCAAACTCAGAAATCCGCCTGCCTCTGCCTCCCGAATGATGGAGTGCACCACCACCACCCATCTAAGTGACTGAATTTTTTAAAGACTGTCTTTTCAATTTAGAGTATGTTTTATAGTATTGTGTTATTGACATGAATCCTGGGGTGGGACAACGAAGGAAACGTTATAGTTTACTATCTATGTATTTGCGTGTCAAGTTGAGTAAAGTCAACTATGCTGGCTAGTTTTTGTCAACGTGACATAAATTAGGGTCCCCTGGGAAGGAAGAACCTCAAATTAGGAATGTTTGCAGGGCATTTTCTTGATTAATCAGTGATGTAGGAGGACCCAGCCCATTTTGGCCAGTGCCACCTCTGGGAAGGTGGTCCTGGATGGTATAAAAAAGCAAGCTTTGTAAACTATGGGAAGCTAGCCAGTTAGTAAGCAGTGTTACCCCACGGTCTCTGCTTCTGTTCTTGTCTTGAGCTCCTGCCCTTGGTTCTCTCAGTGAGGACTGTTACCTGAAAGTGTAAGCTAATATAAACGCCTTTCTCCTCAGGTTGCTTTCGTTCATAGTGATTGTCGCAGCAGCAGGAAGCTGACTAGGAAACTGTCCACTGTTTAGTCACACTCAGTGGTGTTCTGATTGGTCTGTGTGGATATTTGGATTCCCTAGGTCATATGTCATCTACTTTTCCTCCATTTCCACCCACCACCACCTTATGCAGCCAGTGATGGCTTTGAACTCCTGTTCCTTCTTCCTTCGCCTCCCGAGTGCTGGGACTGTAAGTACACACCACCATGCTCAGTTTTACGTGGTGCTGGGCTTTGAACACAGTGCTCTGTGTATGCTGGGCAAGCATTCAAACAAGTGAGCTACATCTCTAGCCCTTAATGTCGCTCTCTCTCACCTCCTCAAGGTCACTTTCTCAAGAGTCCTCCCCTCCCTTGTCAGCTGCTCATTTCCTGTCATAGTTACTGTCCCTATACCTTTGTTGGTCCTCATTTCACATTAACTTTTAGAAAATAATATAGGCATGATAGAAAGGTCCAGATGTTTCTGAAACAGAAAGTTCTGCGTTCTCTTTATTTCAGACCTAGCTACTAAATAGGTCAGTCTTATGCCCCCAACTGACACGTAAGAACCTTAGATGCATAGATTGCCCCTCAAAACATTTGTTGTTCTTATGTCAAGCATGGTTGCATTGGTGTCAGTAATGAATCTGGAGAGGTCTTTATTAACAAAAATAACTCATGGGTCCAGATGGTTGGAACATCATGTTAATACAGCCAAGGGCCTCCCTATATGTGGTCACAGGCCATGCTTGACCTTCTGGACATATATTTCTGTGTTTAGAGGATAGAGTATGGTGTACTTGTGGAAAATTACTCCTTTGCTTTAGGGAGGCATTCATGGCTTCTGGTGGCCTGATCCCTGACACTGACCTTAAGGTGATAAAAACATTTTTTTTCCAACTTCTAAGTCTGAGTTGAGTCAAAATATGACCTTACAAGTAACAAATAAATCATCAGGACTTGAATCACAAGCAAATAATAATAATTATAGTAATAATAATAATAATTATTATTATTATTATTATTATTGTTATTTTCTAGAAGAAAACCTCAAAGAACAAAACAAACAAAGAAAATTACAATGCTCCTTGGAAAGGTCAAATAGTAGGCAGTCCTTTGTTTACACAGTTCTGTGTTCATGGGAACACATGTGGATTGGAATCACGATTCGACTTTGTATGGTTGTCATTTGCATAGGTTTTGTAAACAACGTACCACCCAAAAAGTAGTGCAGTTTGTCTATCTCAGTAAGGGATGGTAGATTCCCTCATCATGAAAGAAGTCAACGGAGATGGGAGGTCATGTCATGATCATTGCAAATAAACTAATGAGTACTCACAGTGACTGACTTGTCATTTCAGGTACACAGGCTGTTTTGCACTGATAAGATTTGTTTGGAAATATCAATCCTTCCCTGTCTTCCTTCTGCTTTTCATAATATCCACCAAAATGTAGTTTGTGCTACTCAGGATGACTAGACTGTGTTGCAGTACTAAACAACCCCTGAATCTCATGGCTGGGCACCATGTTTATTTCTCACTCTTCCAAAGCTGTTTGCAGGTCTAGGTGACTGGGTCTCGGTCAGCTAGTCTCCATGAAGCATCCCATGAACCAGGTCAGGGCAAGCTGTTTCTCAGACTGACCATTAAAAGGTTTGGTCAAGAAGGGACATGGTCTTCCTCTGTCCTGGTTCACGACTAACTGCAGGGAAACTCAGAGCTGTCATCCTCTTATATGCCTGGAAGGCAAGGCTGAAACAAACAAACAAACAACAGAAAGGAAGGAAGGGAGGGAGGGAGGGAGAAAGAAGGAAAGAGAGAGAGAGAAAGAGAGAGAGAGAGAGAGAGAGAGAGAGAGAGAGAGAGAGAGAGAAACCTAGCTAAGCAGCAGATACAGCTACTGCACATTTCTGATCACATTCTCAGTTTCTTCCACCAATAACTACACAGCACAGTTTTCTGGTATTTCACTTGTCCTCTGTAAACCTCACTTTGAGGAGCAGTCAGTGACGGTATTTTCTCTAGAGATTACAGTGGTCTGAGTGTATTCTCCAAATTCCTGTATTGAAACTTAACTGCCAGTGTGATAGTACTAAAACGTAGAGCCTTTAAGATGTGATTAGGAGGGATTAATACCATTATAAAGCAAGCCTCATAGTGCATCGGTCCCTTTCGCTCTCTGGCCTCTGCCATGTGAGGCTGCAACAATGAGGCGTCTTTCTGAAAGCAGAGTGTGGGCCTCACTAGACACCAGCCATGCCTGTGCCTTCAGCTTGGGCTTCACACTTTTCAGAACCTTGAAATATATTAGTTTTTATTATTTACAAATTACCTAGTATTTATTTATTTTTTACATTAGCCTAAATGGACTAAAACAGAGATAAAATTCAAGGGTGGAAAAGAGATGTCTCCATTCATCTGTTCATGCATTTATCTATCTTCTATCCATCCATTCACCTACCCATTCAATAGTTGTCCACTACCATTCATCTAAGTGATGGAAGTTCGCTATAATTGAAATGTACAGAAGAATCCCCATTTTCTTGAATATGTGTTTTAGTGGGCAAACTATTAAACACATCACAACATGCATGTATTGCCATTACAGATTATAATTAAGTATCACAGGAAATAAGGCCTGGGAAAGAGACTTGGGGATCATTTTAGATAGATTGCTCAGGGAAAGCTAGGGGGAGTTTGATTTTTAATAAAAGTCTGTTTTTGTTTATCATATGAAGTGTTTTTGAGAAGTTAAGAGATGGCTCAGTGGTTAAGAGCGCTGGGTGTTTTCCCAGAAAACCCAGGTTTGGTTCATGGTGCCCCACGGTAGCTTACAGTTATCTGTAACTCTGGTTCCAAAGGATCCAATGCCCTTTTCTGATTCTGCAGGCACCAGACACATATGGTCATGTACATACATGCAGAAAAAGCTCACATAGGCATAGAACAAAAATAAATGAAACTTTAAAAAATTTTAAGTGTTTTCCATATGAATAGTTGGAAGGTGTTATGGGGAGTGATAGAAATTCTGTCCTCCAAAAGATTTTACAACAGAAAAAGGTGCTGGAAAATATGCAAAAGTCAAATATGATTTTTAAAAGCAATTCAATTCCAACCATTAACTATGTAGCAGGCTTATAATACACCATGGTTTAACTTCCACAAACCAATGGACATCTTATTTTTCTCAAGCAAACATAAGCTTTGACTCGGAAAGGCTAAGTGATTTATCTGAGGTAACACAGCAAGGAAGCTGCAGAGCTGAATCCCAGCTCCAGCTCTCTCCAAAGCTGTGCCCTGTTCACGTTCAGTTTTGTTATTTCCTTGTCACTTGTATTTATTATGTCATGACAGAGTTGTCACTGAAAGCTAGTCTGCTTCTTCCAAGAGAAGAAACAAAGCAGGTCTTGTTGGAGGAGGTAGCATTTGAATTTGGCTTAGGTAGATGGTACATTTGAAAAGTCTCTAATAAAATCAACCAGGTTTAAAGTGTGTTTGGAGAGGCCAAGAATAAGTTTGGCTAGAATCGGTGGGTAGAAAAATGAGAATAAACTTGTCAAAACAAAACAAAAAACCAAAACCCCAAATTTTGGGTCAGATCTCAAGGTCTCAGGTGTTGACCGAGGAGTCTGACTTTTTTGAATGAAGCTATGGTCATTGCTGTAACTTCTGAGCAGAACAGAGTGAGGTAAGGATCTGTCGTCTCACAAAGAAATTGGCCTGCTGTATGAAGGGCAGACTGGAGAGGGACAGTCTGCTTAGAAAGAACAATTAGGAGCCCTGGAGAGGGCAAAGGCAGTGAGTTGAAAACACAGGAAATTTGGGGACGTTTCCAAGTAGAATGGACAGCAGTTGTGAAAGAATGGGTGAGGAGGGTCCCGGAAGACAGAAGGAGGAATAAAAAATAAGTCACCCCGTGAAACTGTAGACAATTCTTTATTCTCATACAATTTCCACTCTGATTCTGCTTTAACGTTTTTATCTTTGATGCCCAGACAGGAGTCAAATGGGAGTTTTACTGCAGGCTCTTTGTGAGAGCCTGTGAATGCCAATGGAACAAAGCTCTTTAAATGATGAGCTGAAAGGCCCCGAATCTCTTCACCCAATGAAAATCTCATTAGTGTACCATTTGAAAAGCAGCACACTCGAATCTGACTTTGTTTGGCTTGTATGGTTTGATCCCTTTAAAGTGATAGTTTCTCAGCAGAATGGCCAGACACGTGAGAGTTCAATTACACCAGCCAGAGGTTTGCCTGCTGGAGGGAGAAGGTGTTACTTTCTGTTGCTAGGTGATGGTCTCCAAAGCAATAGTTCAGTCTTAAAGGACCACAGCACTTTCTAAATTCCTTTTCTTTTGAAAACAACATGGGCTTAAGACTAACCCCAAATTTCCTGCCTGTGTCCTAGCAAAGGGGTCCTGGGGTAGATTGTTTGCAGAGACAGTCACAATTCTTCCCCCTGCCCCCTGGAAGTCCCTTCTCACTTAGTCTTGAGAATTGCTTTCTCCAAGGAGACCAGCAAGGTTGGGGATGTGACTTGGTGGTGAGTGACTGCCTCACGTGCATGGGGCCCCAGGTTCAATCCCTAGAACCCCAGCAAGTGAACAGTGGGATGATAGCAAATGCAGCTGAATCTGAGACTTGGAAAATAGTTGGCATTGGGATTCATATTCTCTTTCTTCTTCTTGGAACCCCAAACTACAACTCAGGTTGGCCTTCGAAACATGGGAGGCCAGTCAGAGCAGACAGGCTCCACTCCAGTGGAAGGCATTGGCCAATTCATGTGCCAATTCATAGAATTAGTCATGGAAAAGGAGACCATCTACCAGGGATCACATAAACCATACCTGAAGGAAATCTCCACAGATAGAAAGAATTGTGAAGTAAATTGAAGGATGAATGTTTTAAGCTATTTGATTTAAGGGAGATTTGTTATAGAGCAGAAGCTAACTGGTGGCATCAGTGCCCTCCACTAATTAAAGATCCCACTTCTGCCTAGTAGATGTCTAAAATAAACAGGCTGTCTTTCAACTTAAATTAGACACAACACACCTTTCATAAGCTGGTAACTTTATGAAAGGAATTCCATCTCACTTTCTTGACTTATCTAATCAGTTGTGTACACTTTAATATTTTACCTCTTGTAGCTCATCAACCAATATCAAAATTTTTCTAAAGTCAATGTTTCACAATTAATTGATCAGCATTTAATTAATCATTAATTAATTAATTAATCAACAATTAATTACCACAAGCATCATAGTGATTTTTAGAAGGTTTTATTTATTTGTTTTTAATGTTTTAATTTCATGTGCATGAGTGTTTTGTCTGCATGTATGTATGTGCACCATGTTGTGCCTGGCCAGAAGAGGGTATCAGGTCCCTTGGAACTGGAGTTGCAGATAGTTGTGAACTGACATATGGGTGCTAGAAACTGAACCCAGTGCTCTGAACCACCGAATCATGTCTCCAGTTCCTCAGGTTTTCCTTTTCTTTTCTTTTTTGTTCTTTTACATCCTAATCACAGTTTCCCCTCCCTCCTCTCCTCCCAGTTCCTCCCCATGACCTCCCTGCCCCCATTCACTCCTCCTCAGTTTCTATTCAGAACAGGGTAGGCCTCCAGTGGATACTGATAAAACATAACATATCAAGTTGTAATAAGTACCTCCCCTTGTATTAAGGCTGGGCAAGGCAACCCAGTATGAGGAATAGGGTTCCAAATGCCAGTAAAAGCATCAGACAGCCCTTGTTCACAGTGTTAGGAGTCCCACAAGAAGACCAAGCTATACAACTGTCACATATTTGCAGAGGTAGGTCCCATGTAGGCTCCCTGGTTGTCAGTTCAGACTCTGTAAGCTCCTATGAGCCCAGCTTAGTTGATTCTGTGGGTTTTCTTGTGATGTCCTTGATCCCTCTGGCTCCTACAATCCTTCCTCCTTCTTCAGCAGGATTCCCTGAGCATGGCCTAATGTTTAACTGTGGGATCTGCATCTGTTTCCACCAGTTGCAGGACGAAGCCTCTCTGATGACTATTGGGCTAGGCACCAATCTATAATATAGCAAAATATCATGAGGCATCATTACATTGACCTTTTTCCCCCCTCCAGTCATGTTTGCGTCTATCCTAGGTCTCTGGGCCATCCAGAGTCTGGGTCCCAGCACTCCAGGTTTTCTACTTTTAATCTTAGTATTTATATGATTTGGGTCCTTAACAACATAAATGTTTTGACTTCCTAATATTTCACATTTCCAAAATTAGTGAACTGTTCATAGCCATGTTAGCAGCGATAAGAAGTGGAATAGGAATCAGAAGACAGAACGTTAGCTCCCACAGCTCTAGCACTTTACTTGGCTCCCAGCACCTAGAACCTACACGTTAGGTGCTTAATAAATGTTTATGTAATGAGTAAGTGATTGATGATGGACCGTAATGACTCCATGAAATTGTTGGCCCTTTTAAGGTACTGAAAAATGATTTTTCAGTTTTTCTATCCTTTGTCAAATGGATTGCAGCCTTCATTTCTATTTAATTACACTCCCTGCCTGATTACTAATGCCAGAAAACATTTAAGTAGCTTCTTTTTAGAAGTAATATGGTAATTTCCCTTAAGTTCAGAAAATCATCAACTGTCCCAGAAGAGCTCTAGATGGACACTGCACATATTATCTCTATTTATATTCCCTTTAATCTAAGGAGGAAGCCAGCCCGCCAAGACCTGTAATAACTGATAAGACCATTCATTATGCAGTCTGAAGGCACAGTTCTCAATGGCAGTGGTGAGCACGGGCAGCTGCCAGGGGCTAAATGCCAATCGTGTGCTCACGTGGGCTGCTGTATTAAGGAAAGATATTGAGGAAAATGTAAATATTGAGCTGTGGTTTAATCAGAAATTATTTTTACAAGGGCTGTTGGATTCCAGCGATATGGGAGTTGTCAAATGGTTGCATTAAAACTGAGTTCTTAGGACTGCCTGCACATTTATATTCCTCAGGATATCTATAAAAAAACCTTCTGTGTGGTATTTGAGTGTGAGGAGCAAGGTGTGCTTTCCTTCTTAATTTTTCTGCAAAAAAA